>LOEQ01008655.1:2244-26999 GCA_001685075.1 Bramus lutescens
ATTTCGGGGTATAAGATAGCCGTGCGGGAGCTGGGCTGGACGAAAAGCAGGGCCCGCTCCCCTTATTACTACAGTCCTTGAATGTGAGACAGTGTCATGCTCATTCTGTACCCTCAGCACATAGTTCAGTATTCCTCAAGTATTCATTATCATTGTGACTGTGTAGACATTCTTAGGTTTTAAGATCCCTGAATGTATTCTTTATGAACAAGTATTAAACTCTTATTAAAATCCATATATTTGGGGAGGACTGCAGTAAAATAAATAACCATAGAATATTATATATGGAAAAGGTTATAGCTGATGATGAAACTTGGTATTCTAGTTAGTAGAGGCAACTGTTAATCACTTTTATGTCTCATCCAAATGACAGATAAGATCCAAAGTATGTTTTAAAGCAGCAACTGAACTCTCTGATGGGCTTTCAATTTGAATTCTTCAGGGAATATTGAATGTTCAATAGTTTTGCTCTAATATTATAGTGCATAGCTGAAATTACAGCTTAATTATCAAAATTCTGTCTGAAGCACAGATTACTTATAAAAATTAACATTTTAGTAAAAAGATATAGTTTAAAGTTAAGTAAAAAGACTAAAAAGTGTAATTTAAAGTAACATTTTATTTTAGAAAAGTTGCAGCTAAGTGGATATGTAAAGATTTAAATTCTTTTATGTAAAGAATTGGTGATATCCTAACTTCCTGCCGTGAGAAACAATCATTAAATGATCTCAGTATAAACACTCTCCACTTCACTTTTCTCTCTTTACTCTGAGGTAGTTCAAAAGCATTGCTTTGGATATTTCATACAGGAGTTGGAGTTTTATTAGTCGAAGTGCAGATATCTGCTTGGCATGTTGTGGGTGTTTTTTAACCTGTCTTACTGTTTTCATGAATTTTAATATGCAAAGATTCCCAGTGTTCATTAAATTCTTCACTCTTTTTGGAAAGTCTGAGGGCAGAGATATTGTTTAACACATTCCATCAACCAACACTGTAACAAAACAGTGCCAGATTTGAAACTTGGCAGACTTGACTGTGTGATTCTTTTAGTTGAAGAAAGCATTGACCTATGAATTATAAGCAGATTAATTTTATCCAATAGAGTGAATGAGCATTTCTTGTAGGTGTAAGTCTTTATATATCCATGAACAGACACTAAAATTATCTTCCAATAAAAAGAAAAGTGATGTTTTTACTTGGTAATATATTTTTTTTCCAGACCTGTATTCACTTAGCTTCCTAGAGAACAGGGAAGATTTTAAAAACCATTTAATTGTTTATTTTTGTTTCTCAATAATGATTTTACATGCTATAGAGCAAAATAAAAATTTCATGGGAAGCCATGGTAAACCATGTATGCTTAACATGGCATTTGAGTGAAACATATGGACAAAATTGTTCAGATAGCTCATTAAATATCCAGCCATGCCAAATATCTTTGGCACTAATGGACCGGAGTCTTGTAAAGAAATATATTTGTGTATTTGGACTCAAAACTACTATTAAAAATTCTGAACAAACTTATTTTGTATGTGTATGGCATGAGTACAGGCATGTGTGTGCACATGTAGGGGTCAGGCACACAATCATGACCTTGTATGTGCATGCCAGTAGAGGACATTAGGTGTCCTCTACTGCACTGCACCTTATTCTTTTCAGCAGGTCTCATTAAGCCTGAAGCTGGCTGTTTAGGCGAGGCTAGCTAGCCAGTAACTCCTGGGATCCACCTTGCAAAGCTGAGGCTACAGACACACCTGCCAGGCTCAACTATTATGTGGGTGCTGGGAATTCAAACTCAAGCCCTCATGTTTGCACAACAAGTGTTTTTACTCACTGAACCATCTTCCCAGTTCCTCACACAGTTTTGATAGAACTGTTTTAACCACAAAACTATCATTGAACTTTTATTTGAAATTTGTTGGTTCTTCTTACACAAATGACTCCATGACTATAATTTCAAGTTTCCTTATGTCTATGTACTGATTCATAGTTGGCCAGTTGCATAAGTTATGATACTTATACACAATGGATGCTACTGCAAAAATAATAAAGATAAACTTTTGTGTTAATACAAGCAAATTTCTATCATATACTGTTACGAAACAGAAACACAAAACAGTGTTAAAAGTAACCTATTAGTGGAAAAGCAAGAGAAGTGTGTGTGTGTGTGTGTGTGTGTGTGTGTGTGAGAGAGAGAGAGAGAGAGAGAAAGAGAGAGAGAGAGAAGCACATTCCTATTGACTTTTTTGTATGTAACAGTGATCTGTGGAATGATAAAACTTATTGTAGATAGAAGTTTCTGTCCCACATGGCCACATGGTCCTGCAGTTGTTCAGTCCCAAATAAACAACAGAGGCTTTTATTAATTATACACTGTTTGACCTAATACTCAGACTTATTACTAACTAGCTCTTACCACTTAAATTAACCCATAATTCTTATCTATGTTTAGCCATGTTATTTGGTACCTTTTCTTAGTAAGGCATTCTCATCTTGCTTCCTCAGCATCTGACTGGCGACAACATCTCTGTCTTTCCTCTTCCCAGAATTCTTCTAGCCTGGTCACCCCACCTATACTTCTTGCCTGGCTACTGGCCAATCAACACTTTATTAAATCAATACTAGTGACAAATCTTTGCAGTGTACAAGAGCATTATCCCATAGCAACTCAGGATAGTTTTGCCAGGTGTGTGTCTGCAGAGATGAAACCCAGCACACAGGACTGCATGCAAAAAGTCTTTCTGTATCACTGTGTGCTGTGTTGAATCATGAGACTAGTTTAGTCAAAAATAAAGATAGGTTGACAGACAATGATCTTACTAATAAATGTTTGTTGATGTATTCTGCTTTAAGATGATGGAATATAATTCAGTGTCAAAAAGAGATGAGCTCTTCAACTCTGAAAAAGCTATGGTGGCAGAACTTAAATATGCATCACTATGTAGAAAAAGGCTGCATAGTATATACCTCTTTATGACATATTAGGAAAGGCAAAACTGGGAAAATAGTGGAAAGCTGGGTGGTTACCAACTCTTGTGGACAGAGGAAGGATAAATAGGAACATGGATTCTTGGTGAAGCATTCTCTGACAGTACGATGAGACTGATAATTTCTGTGAAATATTAGTTGAATATGTGTTACATTCATTTATGCTGCGGAATATTTAATGATACAAAGGTATGTTGCATTCTTTTATGTTGCGTTTGTTAAAAACATTGTGAAGCTGTGTTACTTTGCCTGTCTAAAACACCTGATTGACCTAGTAAAGAGCTGAACAGCTAGGTAAGAAGGATAGGCAGGGCTGCCAGGCAGAGAGGAAAAATAGGAGGGGAAATCTGGGAACAGAATGTCGTGGAATAATAAAAGAAGGAGAAAGAACACTAGGAGCCAGCCATAGCAAGCCACAGAATAAGTAAAGAAAGGTATATATAGAATAGAGAAAGATAAAGTCCCAGAGGCATAAGGTGGATGGGATAATTTGTAAAATCTGAACTCAAACATATAAACAAGTAATGTAGCTTGTTGTAATTAGCCCTGGTGAATATTTTTGCAATTTTATTAGCTTTTATAATCATATTAACTTTGTCCAGCAATTAATAAGTGTGACAGTTGGATCTGCTACTATATCCCAGGTAAGCAGATGTGTTCCATGAAGCAGCATAGCACCCCTGTTTATTTTCATGAGATTTTCTCTGTTTTTGGTCTGTCTACCTATAGTACAAATTCTCGGTATTATGTAATTTGAAATATTCCTCCCTTCCAAGCTTTTCCAGTGTGAAACACGGGGCCTTCTTGTTAACATCGCTAGTTACCCAACTCTGTTTTTCCAGTTTCTTGTTGAGCTCAGCTCTGACTGACTCCCACTAAGCCTCCCACTAAAGCAGGCAGGTGAACCAAGCTGTAACTCTTATAGATGCCTCTGTCCCGGAGAAGTAGCTGGGTGGGCTCTCAAGTTAGCTGAAGTTGACTCATTGGGTGTATCACGCTCAGCACAGATTAGGCTCAGTGATAGCTCATGTGGTGTACATGTTGGTTTGAGCTTTGGCAGTGGTGTGTGATTTGCAGTAAATCATCCTTCCTTGGATTTTAACCACGTGTATATGATGACTTATTATGGATTCCAGTGGTTCACACCTACATCTTTTTACAACTATAATTTTAGATGGTAATTTCTTCAAATAATTGTTACTTGTGTTTGTACTTTGAAAACCACTATCTCATTTTATTTATTAACTTAACCTAATTTATTACTCATTCTAATTATAAAAATAGCACAAAATTGAAATAGTTCATATAAACATCAAAAACTCTGCTATAGCCTGGCAGTGATGATGCGCACCTTTAATCCTGAGGCAAAGGCAGGTAGATCTGAGAATTCAAGGCCAGCCTGGTCTACAGAGTGAGTTTCAGGACAGCCAAGGCTACACACAGAAACCCTGTCTCAAAAAACAAACAATAAGGTCTGCCATAATCCTTATCTGACTTCCTGAAACAGTTTATAATTTGTGATAGATTTATGTTAGGGTGTATCATTGTGCTGTGATGTGAGTGGTTTATTTTCACTCCCTACTTCAGTGCCAGTGACCTTTGTTAGTTGTTTGTAATAGCTACCATCATATACATGGCCTGTTGTTGACTCAAGTGTCATTTTGTGGTATATGGCTGTAAATGGTATGGTAGCCATTAGAAACATAACATTTAGCTGGGCAGTGGTGGTGCACTCCTTTAATCCGAGCACTTGGGAGGCAGAGGCAGGCAGCTCTCTATAGTGAGAAAGAGGCCATTTGTTTGTCCCGGCTGCCCAGAACCAAAATAATCACACAAAAACTGCTTAGCCCATTAGTTCTAGCTTTTTATTGGCTAACTCTTACATCTTAATTTAACCCATTTCTATTAATCTGTGCATTGCCACTTACCGGCAAAGTTTCGGCATGTCTGACTCTGGCAGCTGCTCCATAGTGTCTCTGACTCTGCCTTCTTCCTCCCAGCATTCCATTTAGTTTTCCCCACCTACCTAAGTTCTGCCCTATCAACAGGCCAAGGCAGTTTCTTTATTCATTAACCAATAAGAACAACACATAGACAGAAGGACCTCCCACACCAGATCTTTGTGAGTTCTAGGCCAGTCTGCTTTACAAGAACTAGTTCCAGAAAAGTCAGGGTTATTACACAGAGAACCTGTCTCGAACCCCCCCCAAAAAAAAAAGAAAAGAAAGAAAAACTAACATTGTTAAAGTGCCCACATTATCTTAAGTAATCCTGAGAATCAAGTCCCAATAATAAAGAAAAAATTCTAAAATTCATATGATACCATAAAAGACTTAAATAACCATCGCCATTTTTAGCAAAAAGAGTAAGAACAAGCAGTTTGCTACTCGGTTTGAAAATGTAAAGTATACTCCTCAAAACAGATAGAAAAGCCAGTGGAGCAGACCAGAACACCCAGCGACAAACCTGTCTATTTCAGCAAAGATACCAGCATCTTGTGATAGGGTGTGATAGGGAAAGGATGGTCCCTTCAATAACCAGTGCTGGAAAACTGTATATCCCCTTATCATAATGAAATTAGACCTCCACCCAACACCATACACAAAATCAACTCAAAGTGAATTAAAGACTTACATGCTATACCTAGAATAAAACAGGGAGGAAAGCCCTTGGCCTTGACGGTAACTTACTGACTGACACTGAAAGCATAGGTAAGTATGTGGTCCCCCAAAGTACGTGGGGAGGGGAGGGGAGGGGTGGGAAAGGGAGGAGAGGAGAGGAGAGAGAGCCGGGATAAACTGACTGGTGAAGCCCCTTTAAGGCAGCCAGCTGTAGTTCCTGGTAGAGTTCTCGGCAGAGCAGTGTCCACCAGATGAGGGTTTCAAGTAAAAGAGTCACAGCTGAAGGCAGCAGCCTCCACTGTAGGGACATGTGAAAGAAACTGACTGGGAAGTTGGGCTGCCAGCTGGAGGTCCCTCCTTAAATTCTCTCCATGGATGATCTTGTCATGGCTGAACTTCCAGCTTCTCTTTCCCACTGTAGGTGCATTTGGACCATGGAGTAGACAGTTGTCGCTTCTGTTGGAAGTCATTCTCCTTCAGAGGGGTGATGCTGTACCTCTTGGACTGTTTGCTGCTTTCTCTCTGACAGAGTTAGGGATAGCACATTGAGCCGATCCCAATTGGAGAGACAGCTTCACAGTGAGCTCAATCAGCAAGTGACAATTTACCAATATATTTTTAATATTCTGTTACAGTAACAGAAAGCAGACTGAGAATGCAACTTTTGCTATGTTAATGTGCATTCCTTAGATAATTAATTTGTCAAAGAGTTTTATCGTGAGAGTATCTTAAATTTTGTCCAGTGCTTTCTCTTTTCTTAGGGAAATGATTGTCATTTCTGTTCTTCGTTCTGCTAATATATTTTATCTCTTGATTTGCATATGTTGGCCATCCACAAATCACAGAACTAAATCCCAGTTGATCATACTGATGGTCGTGTTTATGTGATGAATGTGTTGAGGTTTATACATCCATTTCAGCACCATTATCAACCTATAATTTTCTGTTCTTGTATTGTCTTTGTAGCATTAGTAGCAGGGTAATGCTGGCGGCATTGCCAAATGGGTTGCAAGTTTACTCTTAAGTTTTTGGAAAGAGTTTAGAAAGATTAGCACACTTTATTATTTTCTTGTGCTATGATCAAATGTCTAACGGAAAGCAACCTAAGGGAGGAGGAGATGCCTATCCCGTCTTAGTTTTAGAAGAACACAGCCTGTCATGATGGGGAAGGCACGTAGCAGAGTGAGGCAGCTTGTCACTGTGGCTGCAGCGTGGAAACAAGGGAAGTCAAACACCAGTGCCCACCCCCAGTGACTCATTTCCTCTAAGCACTGGCCTCTTCCATTTCCCACAGCTGCCAGCTGGAGACCAAGTGTTCTAACACAGCAGCCTATGGAAGACAGTTCGCTTTCAACCAGCAGCTTTATCAAATAAAGCTCAGCAGTGTAGCCATTTGGTCTTGAATGCTTTCTTTATAGGAAACTTTGCTACTCATTCTATCTCTGTCCTCTTTATTGGATACAGATTCTTCATGATTTGGTGGTGGTTACGATCTACCTATGTAGATGCTATAGCTACTATCTACCTATAACATCTCTCTTCTAAGGGACTTCAGTAACAGGAACATATCTGGGAATGAGGAAACTAATAATTTGGATGTGTGTTTTGTGATTGAACTAGAATTTAACCAAATCAAGATGACATTGGGATTTATTTTTAAAAAGCAAATGAAGCAAACTTCACATCACTATAGTATGCTATCCAGTCACCCAGGGCTCGGGGGTCATGAGTGCTCTGCTCTATGTCCTAAGATAAGAAGGAGCCCACCCCATACTCAGAAGGCAGTACCGTGATTCAGAGTGCACAGCCCTCATCACATCTGTCCGGCTTCTCTCGTTGCCTGCCCCTCCTCAGTGTTTTGATCCTTACATCATTAGCAGTTTCCAGGCAAGAAATGTGTCTGCAGTAAAAGCTGCCAAGGCTGCTCTGACCTTGGTAGCATAAGACATCTTGTCTGCTTCTTCCCTTCAGCCACAGAACTGCTGGGTCTTAATCATGATCTTATTCTACACAATCAAAGTCTGTCCCTTGAGGGTCTTGTATTCTCCCACACTATGATGAGCACTGACACAAAAAATAATGCAAAGCTAACACATGTAATATTTACCAAGTACTTGACATTATTAGCACTTTAGGAGACTCCCATGGTTAAGTTTTTTTTTTTCTTATTAGCCCTATTTTATAGATCAACCAGAACACAGAAAGTCACATAGTACTAAAGAAGACAGGCTAATGAGGACAATATTCAGAGAAGACACAAAACTGTGTGTGACAGAAGTGTAAGGACACCTCAGTAAAGCGTTCTAAACAAAGTGCATGACAAACCCACTGAATACCTGGAGTTACGGGAGTGATCCTGATCGTTTTGGTCATAGAGATAAAAGTTAAAGCTGCAGAAGCTGACCTCTGGTGTGCCATTGATACAGCTCTCAGGAGTCGCTGTAAAATAGCTGTGTGTGAAGGGCGCGATCTGAACTCCACAATACAAGGCAAGCACTGAAATGCACCCAGCATTGCTGTGCCAGCATTCTACTTCTTCTTGCTTTGGATTTCGCTCTGGAAGACTTAATGCTTCAATATGTTTTAATAATATGACAAGTTCCTAACCCACAAATTAGTTGAATTCTAAAAGTTCTATGTAAGCAGCTTATTTAAATTCAACACATTTTCCATAGAAATTGTGTTATAAATTGTAGTTCCGTTTTCAGAGTAATTCATAGATCTCATTTAATCTAAAATGTATCTGAATTATTGCATATTAATAAAAGCATATTGATTAGCAGTGAAACCAAGAGAGATGCTATAACTTCATGTTTTTTAAGGAGAATAGAGAATATATATGATATATGTCTTTCCAAGTGGACTTGACTCAGCCATAATAATAAAAAGGAGAACAAAAAGAAAGCTCAAGCTATGCGGTCATTTTTCTGAGGACTAAGGAAGTGGATGCTAAGATTTTCTATTTTTCCAGACTTTCTGCCAGTCCGTCAGTGCTGTTGTCACAGACTGATACAAGCAAAGGCAGGACTGGAAATAGGTGTGAGCCTGATTATGGGAACACTTTTTGTAGCATAGGAGTGGCTATTCTAGAATATGTTCTTAAATCCATTTGAAAATGTGATATAATTGTACAATATTCCTCAATTATAAACATGGAGATTGTTGCAAGAATTAAAACAGAACAATGTATGTAAATGTCACTGTAAATAGTGCTGCTCACCTCCAGAGCAGGCAGGAAACAATGAGCAATAGCCCACAGTAACAGCATCACCAGTGTCGCTGCACTGCACTGGGTTATACTCCGTTGGACCTCACAGTCTAACTACTGAACATAAGGAACGTTTAGTCCATTGCTGGTGTCTTGGTAATGAACCCACTACCCATCCGACCAGTGTACAGGGGAGGCAGGTTTCTTTCATGTCCTGAGACCCCATCCCAGTAACAGCAGGTCTTCATCTTGTGACTGTAGCCATTTTCTTGCTGCTTTCTGGGTTGTGCCCTCCCCCGCCGCCCAGCCCGGCCCACGACAGGGTCTCACCTTGTAGCCAAGGCTGGTCCTGTTCAGTTGGTGACTATCACATTCCATTAGACGATGATGTGATCTTTCTTACATCAGAATAGATTTCCATTTACTAATGATAAATACTACTTGATGTTTAGCTAAATTAAACAGATTAATGAAGGGTATTAGTAATTTCATGGATTGATAAATATAATTTCTAAGAAATTAAGATTAATGTACCAGTAAATGTACTCTATTTTCATTAATCTGTTGTATTTAAAATCCGTCATCTATCCTGTGAACTAGGAACTATAGCCAGCAGTACAGCCCTTGACTCTTTTATGGCCTATAATAAATGATCAAATCCTTGATTTCTATGAAAACTTTTGAGTCTAGAAATCAATTTCTAAAAAATTGTTTTTAGTCTGGAAATAACAGAATAATATATTTACTACATTTTAAATCCAAAGCAGGGTTTGGGCTAAGCTTTACAAGTGTTGTAATTTTAAAATTCTATACATCCTAGTAATTGCTATTCTTCTTTTAAGTTGAAAATAGTGTTTTTCATACAATATATTCTGATCGCATTTCCCCTCCCCCAATTTCTCCCAGGTCCTCCCTTTTTTCCCAACCACATGCCCTTCTTTCTCCCTCTCTTTAGAAAACAGGCTAATGAAATAAGCCAGAATTTAAAAAAATAAAAATAAAAAGCACAAGAAACATACATGCACAGAAACAAGAACTTATAAAAACACAAAACTGTGAACCATTATATATAGGCGTAAGACAAAAAAGATAAGAGCCACAAGACGACAAAAGGCCCAAACAAAGCGAAGTGAGACAAAAGAGCTACAAAAATACCAGTGAGTTCTTTCTGTGATGGCCTCTGCTGCTGGTCGTGGGAGTGTGGCTATTATCCCCATCAGACTCCATTGAAGAAAACTAATTTCTCCTTTGTGAATGGATTGGATTGGAGATTGATTCTTGGTTAAGGGTGAGAACTCTGGAATTTGTGTCCATTCCCCCGTCTCAGCATTGGTTCCCTGTCTGGTTTGAACCTGTGTGGGTCCTGTATATGCTGCCACAGTCTCTGAGTTGACATGGGAGTTTTGGGGTGTCTGGAAGACAGTGTTTCTTTGGTGATAGTCATCCCCTCTGGATCATACAATGTTTCCTCTCCCCGTGGTTCCCCAATCCTTGAGGGGACTTGATGGAGATATCCCTTTTAGGACCAAGTCTCTCGTTCTGAACCTTGTCCAGTTGCGGCCTGTGTGTTAATTCCCATCTACTGCAAAAGGAAGCTTCTCTTTTTACTTCTTTAGCTTTACAGTGTTGTAATTTTATCTCTCCAAATCTAGTAATATTTGCTACCATTTTCATTACTCCCTGCCATTCCTCATTTTAGTACTCTAAGTCCCGAGTGTTCAAGTCATGTGTTGAATGCATAATCAAATATTTATACTTATACTGACTTGTCCTTCACTGTGAGTATTTGCTGAATTTGGTATAAAATTAGAATTTGTTTCCTTTGTTCTAGAACAAAGCTTTTCCATCACAGCCACACATTTCCTCTTATTTTAAAAGCCTATTTGTTGGGCTTGGTGGCACACTGTTTGTTTTGAAGCTATAGTTTAATCACAACATTTCTTCCTTACCTTTCCTCCCTCCATACCATCCCATATGCCCCTCCCCACTCACCTCCAAATTCATGGGCTCTTTTGTCATAAATTGTTAGTGTATGCACATATACATATATATTCCCAAATATAACCCATTGCATCCATATAATATAACTTGTATTATGTTTTCAGGGCTGACTGTTTGGCACTAGACCAGTTGGTGTGCTCTTCTCTGGGGAGGCCCTCCTCTCCCATCCCCAGCTTTCCTCAGTTGACTCTTGTTTTCTGTGTAGGGTTGAGACTTCCTGGGTTTTCCCCTGTATAGTTTGGCATGTTCATTGTCCACTTCTTGTTAGGCTCAATTTGAGGTGATATTATGAGGAAACACAATCTCACAGGAAAGTGACTGATGCTCTGACTCTCAGAATCCTTCCTCTCCCACGTCTGCGGTGTTCCCTGAGCTTTCAGTGTAGCTGTGTCCATCAGGACTGGGTTTCATTTGCATTTTGATTGGTTGTGGTTGTCTGTAGTGGTCTGCATCTGTTGCAAAGAGAAGTTCCCTTGGTGAGGAGAGAAGACTGTGAGTATAAGGACAAATGTTTGTAGATTGTTAGGGGTTGTGTTGGTTTAATAAATTAGGGGTTGAAGATTCTCCTCCGATAACCATGATTTCACCAGCACTGAGTAGTTAGGTAGGTTGTAGTATAAATAATAAAAACCCAGAGGCAGATATTGGGGGACTGAAGATCAGAAAAACAAAGCAGTCAAGCCACTAGTGAGCTCTTACCTCTACCTCAGACTGAAAATGGGCAATCCTGTCTCCTCCACTTTATATACCTCTTTTCACCCAGCCATATCACTCCTGTCTCCACCTCTCTAGTGCTGGGATTAAAGGTCGATGACTCCTGAGTGCTGGGAGCACCTTTGTTTGAGTTCTGTTTCTTTTTTTAGACAGATTCAATCTCAAGTAGCCCAGGGTGGCCTTGAGTCCTGGGATTAACCTGGTATTAAACGTGAGTGCCACCACTCCCTGACCTCTGGGATTAAAGGTGTATGCTACCACTGCCTGGCCTATGTGGCTGCTTTGCATTCTGATTTTCAGGCAAGCTTTATTTATTAAATACAAATGAAATATTACTACAGTAGATTTCTAGTACCAGGCCTGGAACCCCTCTTGTTGAGTGGTTCCTTAGTCCAGTTTGAGAGCAATTGGTTACTACCACAGTATGTGGGTGGTACCCGCTTTTATCCCAGTTCTCGGGTGATAGAGGCAAGCAGATCTCTGCGTTTCAGGATCACCTGATCCAGAAAGCAAGTTTGAGGCCATCCAGAGCTAAGTGTGTGTGTGGGGGGGCAGGTAGGGCTGGCTTTTTAAAACTGTGATTTCCTTATAGTATGTTTTATGATCTATTTAATTTGGCTAAAACAAAATACATCCTTCTCTTCCTTACTTTTGTACAAGATATATGAACTCATAATTCACATACATTTATTCCAGACTTTGCTAATGTTTCTTATGGTATTTTGTTCAAATTTTCATTTACAAAGAAACTTTATATATTGCTTTACAAAGAAGTATAGAATATGTTAAGTTAACAAAATAATACTTCCAACTCTTCCACCTCAAGCAAAACTTAGATCTTCAGGTCTTCCAAGTGAGTTGTGATTTTTTTTTTTATTTTTTGTTTTTTGTTTTTTGATTTTTAAGACAGGGTTTCTCTGCAGCTTTGGAGCCTGTCCTGGAACTAGCTCTTGTAGACCAGGCTGGTCTCGAACTCACAGAGATCTGCCTGCCTCTGCCTCCCGAGTGCTGGGATTAAAGGTATGCACCTGCACCACCCAGCAAGTTGTTGTGATTTCAACATTGATGTTTTTCCTTTTTAACAGAGTCCCATGTACTTCTTCAGGGACTCAAAAATCTCTTACAACTTGAAAAAAAATTAAGTGCTTCTGAAACATACTGTAATCAGGTGTTTTATGCAGTAATGAAAAAGAAATAAACGATGTGAAGTACTGGACATTTCTTACATATATATGTTTGATATGGGCATCTATCAATAAACTTGTTTAACATTTTATTGTAAGTCTTCCCAAATGTGCAGTTTAAATTACCCATTATGTTTGTTGCTTAAAAGATGTTTTCCGAACTTTACAGCTGTTAAGTGACGTGTGTGCACGTGCGTGCGTGTGTGTGTGTGTGTGTGTGTGTGTGTGTGTGTGTGTGTGTAGGTAATGAGGTTTGAATGGGCCTCACACATTCTAGGCAGGTATATTCAGGCTATGTTACATTCTCAGCTATTTTTAGAACCTGAAATTTTTGTTTGAATACAATATTATTTTGAGATTTTTATTAATAGTAAATGAGAAAGTTTGTATTGGAAACTTGCTATAAACTGATGTATTTTTTCTTAAATCGTGATATTCTTGATATGCAGTTTCAGAGTTACATTTTATTACATGCTTACTGCTTTTAAAAATATGAATGAGTTCAAGTGTTTTGGGTTTTGTTTTTTTTTTTTCTTTTCAGTTAAGAGAAGAACACCAGTATGTTACTAACTGGCCACGGAGCATTCACACTGATAGAGGAAGCACATTGCTTGAGATTTTTCTGTTTCTTCCTACATGATGTTTGAGGTCCTTCAGCTTTTGCAGCCCAAAAGCTAAATCATGTTATACCAGGCATTTCAGAATAGCCAAGCTTTGTGATACAATTTTTTTTCTGCCATGAGAAGACCTCAGATTATTTGTGGGGACCCATGACTGTGGGAGACCTAACAGTTTTACCTGGTACGGTGAACTCACTGGTGGTCTTACGAATTCGGGGAACATATCTGCAAGGCCTTTTTAATTGCTTTTTAAAATGTTTTACCTGCTAAGATCCGCCAAGATCATCTTCAGAGCTCTCATAAATATGTGTAGAATTATGGAGTCATCAACTTTCCAAGCAGGAATGCTTCATGTAATCACTATAGGAAAATAATAGCTTATGAAAGTTGCTAGTTTTCAGCTTGATATTTGTAATGATTCCTCATAATAAGTATGTAAATACTAATTTAAAATTCTTAAGCAGAACATGCTTATGCTTAGAAATAAGAAAAATGCTTCCATTAAAATGTCTGCTGTCTTTCTTTACCCGATGTCTTGGGATAAGTTAATCACTCAGCCTCTTTCATTTGTAAAACGTTACTTTAAAGATGAGGCGTAATATATGAGAGACAGTTAAACATTGTCTGGTCCTTGGCTGTGTCCTAATGAATAGATGCTGCATCTGAGGAACTTTCATCAAATTCTACTGTAAGTCATATGTAAAGTGGTTTTCAGTCTAAAGAGTTCCTATTTGGGTTCTTAAAATTGAGATTCATTTTATATATGATTCAGAATGTATCAAAATTTAGAAGTTCAAATCTAGTATCTGTAGTTGACTTTTCAGTAAGCTTGACTTTCATACATTATACATTGATGTTTCTAAGCCTCCTTTTATATGCAGAATGGAATCTTTTATAGTTAAAATTATCAGCTGGCTGCACTGCTTGCTGCTCCTGTGATAAAAGGCCAAAAGTCAGTGAGACCTTAAAGATCTTATCCTGGCTTTTCTGTCTATTTTATAACCGTTTCTCCAAGGCAAGAGCTCCTAGCAGACATCAGAAACCTGGAGCTTGCTTATTTACAAGGGACAGCGATCTCAGATATGTCACCTCACTCATCCCAATCTCCCTTTGTAATGCCACCTCACCTGCACTCAGCTCTCATGTTGGTGACTGGTTGGGGAGGACTGGGCTAAAAGTAGACAGGTGAAACCCCTCACCCTGATAATCTCTATCATGCTGTCCATCTTTCTCCCCCACTTTAACCAACTCCATCCCCCAGTCCCCATCCTGGAGCCCGGGTCTCACACTGTAGTGTAGTCCAGGACAGCTACCGTAAGCTATAAGAACTTACTATGTCTCCAAGAAAGAGAAATGTGTGGGTTAGGTTTTGTGATCTGTTTAACACAAAGAGTCATCTGTGAAGAGTTAACCTCAACTAGGAAGATACTTTCTTGATTAATGATTGATCTGGTGTGGCCAGGTGGGTAGTTCACCCCTGGGCAGGTTCTCCTGGGTTGTATCAGGAAGCAGTCTGAGCAAGCCATGGGGCAGGCCAGTAAGCAGCATTTTGCCATAGTGTCCACTTCAGTTCCTGCCTCGAGTTCCTGCCCTGACTTCCCTTCCTGTAAGCTGTAGGATGAAAAAAAAAAAGAAAAAAAAACACTTCTTCTCCAAATCACTTTTCTTCATAGTCTTCATCACAGAAATAACTCTGGAGTTCTGAGGCACTGAAATTTGAAGATTTAAGATGACTCCAGTGTCTGCCCTGGCCCGTGAGGGTGGATAAAGAAAGGAGTGGTGGTCCAGGGAAAGATGCATGAGTCTGACCTTGTTCTTCAGGGCCACTGGGACCTCTTGCCACAGGGATCTGTCAGTAGTCTTGTTCGCCTACAGGGTAACTAAGACCGCATGAAGCACGATGTGTTGTAATAAAGCTGGCAGCTCTTCAGCCTAGATTCATTGTAGAAAATGGTTTCATTGTGGCAGACAGATACATGTGTGTGATACAGTTTACCTGCAGTCATTCCTTGTGGGACTCTCTGTCCTCCCACAAGTCCCTTTCCTCTTTCCAGATGTTCATCTTTACTACTTTAAAATCTCGGTTCTGCAGATGAGTGAAGACATTGCGTGTGTGCTGAGTTGGCACATTTATGGGCTCGTCATGCATGCGTGCTGATTAGGCACAAGTATGGGTGTCTCCCTTCTCATCCTGGCTCTTGGCCATTCAGTTCTCTCTGGTGCAAACCAGAGTCTGCTTCTGAAGCAGTCCTCCAGGGTCACTTTTAGCTGTACAAGCAAAAGTGTAGGAAGATTTGGGGGACGGACAGATGACATGGATGGTAGTCAATGGCTCTGACTGCTGTGCATATCGCTTTTTTCTCCTTTCGTAACCTGCCTCAGAGCTTCCGCACATGAACAGAAAAGACCCATCACCATTCTCTTTTCCAATTTCGCACCTTTTGCTTTTCTTCTTTTACTTTAGTTTTATTATTTTTTAATAGCCCTGAAATATTACAGAGAATGGGTGCAGCCCAATCTTTCCTTAGTTTGTATTGAGGAATGCGTAAGTAGTTCCTAGCCTTTTGCCATTATAAACAGTATTGCAGTGAGTAACATTTTCATATATCTTTCCAAATAAGTGAGAATATATAGATAAAATTTCCAGAATTGTACTTGCAATTTTGACAACTTTTTCTAAACTGTCGCCTATAAAAGTTGCTGAGTTTAGCTCCTCTAGTGGGCACTAAATTGCTATTTTTGTGCAGGCACTTGGCATTTCATCCTATATGCCTTTGTCCTTCTTTTCCCTGCGTTATCTGTTCATGTCCTTGGAATATTTTTCTGTTTACTGTTGGTCTTTTCTTAATGATTCATGGGAGCTCTTTTATATATTTAAGAATGACTGCATTAATAATACATATGCATACAAGTATTCATTTCAGCATTAGCTGCAGTTGCAAAGTACTGAAAATGACTTAAATAGCCAAGCCTCATAACTCTCCTGAATGCACAGGGGAGTGTTCTGGAAGTTACATGTGTAATATACCACCATACTGAATTATAATGCTCATATGAAAACACAGCTTTTAAATTAAGCCATCTGTATCAAACATGTATACATTTCCCTTGCCATTATTTCCCAGACACACAGCACAAATATGTGTGTGTGTGTGTGTGTGTGTGTGTGTCTGAATGGATAGGAGTGGTATGAAACACTGGCTTCTGGATTTGAATGGCTATTGAATTCATGAACCCATAGCAGCTATAATTGCCTGCCTAAGAAATGCACAAGATTAGGCCCTTCAACATTCCATCATGAATGGTGAAGGACACATAAGTCCCCACACCTAGCTGAAGAACTACTGTCAATTAATAGTTGCTAGGGGAGGCCAAGTAATTTTTTTGGGGGGGTGGAGTTACTAGTAAGCTGCCTATTATAGCACGAGTTCTTGTAAAGGGAGGCTGCTTGTTCATTTTCTGGCCATCCAGACCCGAATAATAGCACAGAAATTATATTAATTATAACACTGCTAGGCCAATAGCTTAGGCATATTCCTAGCTAGATCTTACATCTTAAATTAGCCCATATCTATTAATCTATGTATCACCACAAGGCTGTGACCTACCAGTAAGGTTCCAGTGTCTTTTTCCTTTAGCAACTATATGGCGACTCCTTGACCCTGCCTACTTTCTCCCTGCATTCAGTTCATTTTTCTCCACCTAGCTCTATTCTGCCCTGCCATAGGCCAAAGCAGCTTCTTTACTAACCAATGCTAATAAAGCATATTCATAACATACAGAGAGGAATCCCACATCAAGTTCTAATTGGTCTTAAAAATTAAAAACTTGGAGCCAAATATTGGGTAAATGTTGAAAGATGACAAGAGAGACAAAGGAGCAAGCCATGGTCAACTCCTACCTTGCTAACTCCTCATCCAAAATAAGGACCAAGCTCCTGTCTCCTCCCACCTTATTTTCCTCTCTCCACCCAGCCATAATCACTTCCTGTCTGTACAGACCTCCAGTCCTCTATGGTTAACTCATGGATAGCTCTGCCCTCTGATCTTCAGGCAAGCTATTATATTATGTTATATTATAGCATAAACAAAATATCACCACAACCTGTGCTGCCAGAAACCTTAATTAAACTCAGTGGGTCACACATGCACCACACAAAGGACATGACTGTAGGAGGGGATGAGTGGGGGAAAGGTGCTAAGCAGGATTAGGAGTTAGTAAGAGAGGGCAATGGGAAGTAAGTGTGATGAAAATACATTGTATACATACACTGGATTGTTAGAAATTGTTAGAAAATCAATTATAAATTTTCTTAAAGATCTTTTCTGATAAGAGTTAATGGGACTGGAACTGTAGCTTGATGGCAGAGCACTTTGCCTAGCACAACAAAACCATGAAATCCTTTGGGAAAATACCTTAAGACTAACAATAACGTCTGTGTTCTGAAATAGGTGCATAAACCAATAAAAACATCAGATCTTTCCCAACAAAACATTCTGATTATTGATAATTTTGTAGAACTTTATCCAGCATTAAAGGACTTAGTTGAATCTCTGTCAGTGGGGTGTGACTTGGCATTTCAGGCACACACACCATGGAAAGGAAGGTGTGTGCCTGATAATTTCATGAAATTTATGAAAATAATTTACTATCTCTAGTATTCCTTCCTCTTTTGAGTCAGAATGTAAAAAGATGACAGGCAGGCTGCAGGACCAGAGACACAGAACATTGTTTGGCTGTAGTAGATTTTTGTCTCCCAAAGAGAGTTCTTTGGCGACCAATCTACTAAATGTATTATTGCACTTTATCTCTTCCTCAGGTCTCAAAGTTATGCCTCAATTTGTAAAACTAAATTTTAATAGCATACTTGATACATGTTCTTTAATTGACTTAAATTTTCTTTTAATATTATTTTAACTCAGTTTATTGGTGTTGTGTGTTTTAAATGTGTTTTCAGTTGAAAGAAAATTTATCAGTTTTCACTTCCTTTTCCTTCTTTCCGCACTCCCACTGCATCCCCATTTTTATTACCATTGGTTAATAAAGAAGCTGCTTTGGCCTATGGCAGGGCAAAACATTGCAAGGCAGGAAATCCAAGTAAAGATAGAGGAAGAAAGAAGGGCAAGTCAGGCAGACACCATGTAGCTGACTAAGAAGCAAGAGATAACAAACCATGAGCCTCATGGTAAAATATAAAATAATTGAAATGAGTTCATTTAAGATGTGAGAGTTACTTAATTATTAGCCTGAACTAATAGGCCAAAGAGTATATAATATTAAGTTTCAGAATGGTTATTTCATAAGTAACTTCAGAAACAGGCAGGTAGACAAAACCCAGTCCAAGGGAACCAGCAGTACGGAGAATATTTGTATTCTTGAACCTGTCCCATGTCGCTCCACTCAAATTGATAGCCTCTATGTCTTTTATTTTTGCTACATATATATATACACACTCATGTATGTATGTTTCTGTATGTACATATGTATATATGCATATATACACATATATACATGTATATACATATATACATGCATGTACATACATGCAGATGTGTATACACACTCATGTATGTATGTATGTATGTATGTGTCTGTGCAAGTAAATATAAATACAACTGCTAAGTCCATTTTGTTGTTTGTGGGCATTCAGTTTTAAGACTGACCACTCTGCATTGAAAACTTACCCCAGTGCCTGGCATGTAGTAGATATACCATAAATATTAGTTTTGTATTCTCTTTTAAAACCTAGTCATATTGGGACTCTGCCTTTTTTAGACTTATCATAAGATAATTGTGTGTAACACAATATTATGAAATGAAGAGTAAATATATTATAAACAAAATGTTGGTGTTAAACCAGACATTGCCTGTCCACAAACTCTCCAGCATGGTTATATTGGCTTCTGTTCCCTTCATATGTTACTGACATGTCTAGACAGACTAGTGAGTTCTGTAGAATGGTTACCTAAGGAGTTTCTAGATGACTCTTTGTATTTATAACTTCTGTATCTATTTTAATGTATTTATGAACTAAAAACACAGCATATGGATGGGAATCTTTTAGGACTAGGTAAAAGTGACTCCTAAAGAAAGGTCAACTTAATCAAGAATGTCAATTAGAATATTATAAAGTATGGCGAAACTGATATTGAGTGGCAGGGTTGGGACTTGAAAAAAAAAGAGAGAAAAGAACAAGCAAATTGACTGTAGGTTTTGGACTTTGTGCTTTGAAGTCTCATTCTCATCTCTGTGCCCTGGGTCCCCATAACCTTTCTGGCTTCCAGCCTAACCTGACAAGCTCCAGGTTCAGGGAGAGACTTTGCCTTAAAGGAATAAGGTACCCAATACCCTCCTATGGCCTCTACTGTCACATGCAAACACACACACACACACACACACACACACTGCATTTACATACAGACAAAAAGTAAAAAAAATGCTCATTAATTACTCTGCCTGTCTTTCCATCCATACATATGCAAGTAGCTGTAAGTTGTATTTTCAAATTATTTGAAGACCTTACATGAAATTTATAGACAAAAATAGGAACAAAAGGCCAATTTTTGTGTCATAGATATACCTATGGCAAATATGCTTTAGTGGTGCTCCTGGGAGCTGCAGACCTTCCTCTCTTCCTCCTGTGCCAAACTTATTGACATAACTTAAAAGCTTGTAGACCACATGTGTTCTGTTTTGTATTTTAGATGATTTTCCCCCTTTATTTAGCTGTTGTTATTAAAAGAACATGTTTATATCTTAGTATTAAATAATGGCTATATGAAGACATAAGTATTCTGATTCTCAGACATTTTAGTAAGTAATGTACAGGCATAGTTTTTAGTAACCCATTGTATTTGTATGCATCTTGGGTCTTTGGCTTAGTAGGTAAAATGCCTGCCACATAAGCATGAGGACCTGAGTTCGGATCCCCAGTACTCAAGTAAGAAGCTAATTGTGGTAGCATACACCTGCAAACCCAGTTCTGAGAAGACAGATCCGTGGAGTCCATTGGTCAGTTAGCCTTGCCAAATAAAGGAGACCCAGATGAAATGAGAGACAAAATAACGAGACGGACAAAAGGTGGTGTGTAGTGGTGGAGAAAGACAACTGATAATGAATTATGACCTCCACAAGCATCATGGTTTATGATCTTTTTGGTTCTGTGCATTTACTCAGGACCTCCCTGTGTTTATCAAGGAGATTTGCCTGTAGCTTTTCTCCATATTTCTCTTTCCTTACATTCTCTGAGGTAGTGAACCAACTGGGTCACAGAATCCAACCTAGCATGCTATGGGAACAGAGTGCAGCTCTGTGTACAATGGGAGGAGAGAGGCAGCAAGGTCTTGAGTCTCTTACATACTTAATAAGGGCTGTGAATTAACTCCCTAGGGCAGTCACAACAGCTGTTGACTCCTGTAATACATACACTGTGAGTTTGGGGACGCAGACGCTTCATTAGTATCTTTATTATTAGTGTCCTGGAGGACTAATTGCCTGCTCTCTTTAAATAGAATCTATATTTGTTCTATAAAAATTAATTTTGCATACAATGCTAGAAAGTATTTAAAATTTACAGCAGTTTCGGAACTGCCTTCTTCACCATATGACTCTAAGTAAAATTTATTCTTTTTGCTGATAATTTAATAAGTTTACATATAAAGTGGTGTGCAATAATCAAAAAAGAAGATAGAACCTGTCATGGTGTAGTGTAGGCTCATGTCAAATGTTCATTTGATCTTACAGGACAGACTATTCGAGAGAAAAGAATTGTAGAAGCAGCAAACAGTAAGGAGCTAAACTATGAAGCAGGAGACATCCCAACAGAATGGGAAGGTAAGTGTTCACTTCTAATAGGGTGTTCTGAAAGGCAAAACATTTAATGATCTATAAAATTAGAGTACATAGAATTACTTCTCCATGGAAACACTTTACAACTTTGTTTCTGGACCATTGCATTTATTTGAAATTTGTAAAGGTAACAATTTTAATAAGGGAGTGCATGTCTGGCACCAAGAGTTGTAAGGCTCCATTGGGACTTGGTGGTGAGGCAGGCAGACGAAGCTTCTACCATGTAATACACAGGAGTGTGCTCATGCCTGACCCTTGCACCTCCACAGCCCCCGACTAGAGTTCTTTTTCCAGCATTCATTAACTTCCAAACTTGGGAAAGTAGCATATTTTGGGTCTTCATTTTCTCCTGTATAATTTGTGGAGAACAGTTGTATTAGATGCTATTTGGAAGTATTTATATAACTCACAAGGAACCTGTGAAGTGACTTCCTCTTAAATTAAGGATAGATGTTTGACCCCTATCAGAAGACAGAAGTTGATGTGGAGAGCTACATAAAACAGCTCTTGCCTGTGATCTTAGCACTTAGGAGCTGAAACAGGAGAATTGCCTCAACCTCAAGGTCAACTTGGGAGACATAGTAAATTTCAGGCTAGTCTGGGCTATAGTATGAGACCTTGCCTCAAAAACATCATATATATATATATGATCAGGAGGACCTTAGATGCCACAGAAAAAGCTGTGTGCAGCTGCTGGTGCACCGGTAACTTCAGTGCTGTCTGGAGTGGAGACGAGAGGATCCCTGGCCTGTGCTGCCTCGTGTGTGGCTCCAGATTCACTGCAAAACTCTTTCTCAAGAGATTAAAGCAGAGAGTAATAGAATACTCAGTGTCCTCCCCAGGCCTGTATAAGTAATTGCACACACACTAAAAGTAAAATATTTAACTGAAATACCAATATCTGTCTTCTGCTTTGCTTAACACTTGCAAGTGCTACCTGTGGTCATTTGCTATAATCATTATCATGTTTGATCATAACAACAGTCGTCTAATTCAGACACTATTTATTCATGGTTAACCTAGAGCGTCTAAGATCCAGTAGGTTTAATTCAATTACAGCTTCGTACATTTAGAGCCCTCACTTTCTGGTGGTCACAACATGATAGCCATGATAACTTCCATGTGGTAGCCATGAGCAGTATGTTCCGCTTATGGCAGCATGTGCCTGTAAATACCATTTCAGAGACGACCATTTCTGCTCCCTGACTATGAGGGGACAGCTACATGTGGGTAGAAAACAGCTTGTTTTCTTCTGAAATGAAGTCTCTAAGTTGGCAGCTTGTAGAAGGAGAAATTGAGCTTTATTTTCCCAGATTGTCAACATTTGCAAATCTCGAGTAGTAAATGCTTGTGCCTTCTTATGAGCGTAGTTTGTCATTTCCCAATAATAGTATAGAATTAAAGTGTTTATATAAATAAAGTAGGTTATAAATAAACAAATAGGTAATGGCTAATTTTTCAGCCTTTGAGACTTTCAGAGAATTGGAATGAAGTTTTAATGCTTTTTATGACTCTGTCCTGATCTAGTAATTCAGCATACGATCCCCACAGGGCATATTCTTAAAAATTATGAACCAGACAAATACTGAAACACAAACACTTTTACAGTAGCACACATCAATTAAGTAAAAGAACATAAGTACTTTGTACCATGCAAATATATACAACACTATGTACAGGGCAGTGAGGGAGCTGTACATTGAAGTCATTGATACCAGCACCAAAGGAACCTGCTTTCGATCCAGATGAATAAAATTTGACTTTTTAATTGTTAACACTAAAGTACTGGTACCTACCAGTTGCCTGCTGTCATACAATAAGGATGAAATAGTGTGGCTTTCATTCATTTAGGAAGCTATTGATTTCCTAGAGCAGACATTCAGGAGTGGGAGCAAGACACTGGATTAAGCACTAAACTACGTATATGCTAATGACCATAGAAAATGAAACAGGCAAGGGACAAACAGAGTACTCTGAAATCTTTTACAATTTTAATTAGTATTCAGAGGGACCTTTCTGAGAAGGTACCTTTTTTTTTCTTTGCATAAATATTGAAGAAAGATCTGTCCCTGCCCTAACCAGAGAGGGGCATTATTACTAAAGTACAGTGGCCCTGAGACAAAGGCCTTCCCTGGTGATCAAGGAAGCTAATTTGGCTGACATAAAGGTGAGAGAAAGCTATGGGAGATAAGTTTAGAGTGTTAAGAGAATGCCTGATCTGGTGGGCAGCATTGTGGGCTACCATAAGGACCCAAGCCTTTTCTTCCAGGGAAACTGGAAGCCTCTGAGAAGTTGGAGGAGCAGCCGTGAGCTGAGTTATAGTTAAAAGGATCCTCTCTGGCTACTGAATTATAAGAACTGAAGGCGATGACATCAGAACATGGAGACAGAACGTTTTCTAATACTAAGGCAAAGAATAATAATTGTGACTTGAAGCAGGTTAGCATCAGGAATAGAAGGAAGTAGATACATTCTGGAATATCACAAAAGTAGAGCTAATGGGATTGTTGACACACCGGACACAGCGATTGTTAGTAAGCATGCCGAGCCTTCTAGTCTCACCTGGAGAAAATGCAGTGCTGTTAACTGTAACAGGAACAACAGACTAGGAGGGAGGTAAAACCAGTCTTGGAAATGATAAGTTTGAGGGGCTCATTTAGTGTCCGATTAAAAATAATGAATTGTGTGTGAGACAAGAATTCAGTGGAGCCGGGCTGTGTGGCATACTCCTTTAGTCCCAGCACTCGGGAAGAGAGGCAGGCAGGCAGATCTCTGAGATCCAGGACAGCCAAGATGACACAGAGAAACCCTGTCTCGAAGAAGAAAAAAAGAATTCAGTGGAAATATCTGGGTTGGAAATAAAAATGTGGAGTTTCCAGCAAACAAATGCCACCTGAAAGGCTGGATGAGGTCACAGAGACAGTGAGTGCAAACGGGAAGTGTGTGACAGGCTGGAGCCTGTGCTCCTCGGGTTTAGAACAGTGGAGACAAGAGGAGTAACAAGAAAATTAGGAGAAAAAGGAAAAACTTCCCGTTCTGGAAGCCAGTCATCAGGAAGGAAACTGAAGAACATGTCACACATTAACCATTTACTTTAAGATCAGACAGACCAGCACTGATCTTGACAAAACAGTTCAGTAGACTAGCAGAGCCTGAGAGAAAAGAGACTTTGGGGAAGTCAGCAGAGATGGTGCTTTGAGGAGGTTATCTGTAAAGAAAGTTATGTCATGAGATCCACCTAGAGAGGAAGGCGGGTGACATGAGACCCACCTAGAGAGGAAGGCAGGGTGACAAGAGAACCTACCTAGAGAGGAAGGCGAGGTGACGTGAGACCCACCTAGAGAGGAAGGCGGGGTGACGTGAGACCCTACCTAGAGAGGAAGGCGGGGTGACGTGAGACCCACCTAGAGAGGAAGGCGGTGATTGGGAAGTTCAGCCAATCACATTTGGCTAGGGCGTGGCCTCCTGGAGCCAGGGAAGATAAACTTGGAGATCCAGGTGGGCACGCTCTCTTTTTTTCTTATTTCTCCCGTTCGCGTGCTGGACCCTGGTTACGTGAGTTCACTGTTTT
>LOEQ01008655.1:29011-44602 GCA_001685075.1 Bramus lutescens
GCAGTGCTTAAATGAATACAATTTGTATGTTGTTATTTTGGGGTATAAGCTAACCGTGCGGGAGCTGGGCGGGACGAAAAGCAGGCCCACTCCCCTCATCACTACAAGGTGGGATGATGTGAGACCCTACCTAGAGAGGAAGGTGGGATGATGTGAGACCCACCTAGAGAGGAAGGTGGGGTGACAAGAGAGTTTATGCTGGCTATCTTGGAGGCAGGAAATGAGAGGATTTTCAGTAGTGATGGTGAGGATCCAATCCCAAAGGCAGCATATATCAGTTGAAAGCCCTTGAGAAGGGAAGCTGTACAAGCCCTGGTCCATAGCTGGAAGAACACAGAAGTTCCATCAGTAGGAATTGTGGGTTGATGAGACAGTGAGGACGTTTGTAAACTCCTGGTTCCTCCTGCTGAGTCAAGAGTGCTTACAACCTTCCCTAAGCTAATGGCCGGTACAAGATTTGAAGTCAAATCATGTCTTCTAAGTCTATGATGTTTTGTTCTCCTGTTGTTGATTCAGGTACTGAATTAGGGCCTTGGACATGCAAGGCACAGCTGCACTGCCAAGCCCCAGCCCCAGCTCCTTCACTCATTGCCTTGTATGAAATTCCCTTTTATTAACTGTATGATGTTCCATTTAACCCACCTCTTTAGTAACTCGGCCAACACCTCCTTTTCCTTCAGTGGGTTCCCACTCTCAGCCAGTGATGAGATGTTTCTTGTGTTGCCTCTCATTTTCTGTCCATAGCACTTAACAAGTTTCCTGCTTGCTTTGCTGCTCCGTCTCCTGGACTTGACAGTTCTTTGCCGTGGAGTCCCGACTTCCCATTACTGCACTTCAGGGCTTCCCTCAACACTTGACATACAGTAAGGTGGTTTTTAGGTTAGTCTCTGTGTGGTATTTCGAGTGGTACATCTCAGACCTTACGCACATTCAGACTGCTGTTCACGCTTCAGCGCTGTCCCATCTCCAGAATGCTTCATCATTCCAAACTGAAACCCTCCCTTAACAATGAACTTCTCTACCCTCTGTCATTATGAGTTTGACCGTTCTAGACTTGTCATCCAGGGAGAAGCAGATGTGGTCGTCATTCTGTATTAGGTGTATTTCTTTCACTTAGCCAAGCGTGCTTACGTTCCCAGGTGAACAACTGTGGGTGTACGTTGTCACAGTTTCTATACGCCTCGAAAAAAGTGCACACTTGGCTTAGCTCGCTTCCATCTTTTGGTTATTGTGCAAGATGGAGCTATAAATAGACATTTACAAACATTTTTTACTTTTAAGTAAAGTTTTAAATAAACTAAGTAGTAAAATTTAAGTCTAAAAAGACCATGTGAAAGGCAGAGCTTGTCAAAATGATATTAAAAAGTTATAATGAATAGCTTTACCTAGTGAGAACTATACTGAGAAATTAAAGAATGGACATTTTTCTCCTCACTTTGGATCACAGTGTAGCCAGTACTAGTTTTATGAAGCCCGGTTTATCCTATTTATCAATCCTGACAGAAACAATGAAGAGATAACACTACAGAATCCCACATCAACACATAGAAACTACTGACAGAATGTCAGCAACCTAAACCTGCAACCTATCAAAAGTGAGCCAGATGTGATAGTTATACCTGTAATCCCAGCCACTTGGGTGGCTGTATAGTTAGTCTAGTCAGGAAGACTGTGAGTCTTGCCAGGCTGGAGTAATTAATAAGACCTGTTCCAAATAGAAGTAAGAAGGGGCTAGGGAATATACCTCAGTGGTAGGTCACCTGGTGGCATGTGCAAGAGTCTGCATTTAATCCCCCAAATACTTCCCACCCCCAAATGTTAGGTTATGCTAACTGGCTAGGTTATTCCAGTGTATTGGGTTGTCTTCACATTGGAAAGTCAAAGGCTGGGAAGATGCTCAGCAGGTGCTGCTGTGCAAGTGTAGAGTCCTGAGTTTCATACACCCAGCACCCAGGTGAAAAGCCAGATGTGCTGTTGCAGAGAAGGGAGAATAATAGGGCTTGCTGGCCAGTCAGCCTGACCAATCAGTGAGTTCCAAGTTCAGTGAGATGACTCATCTTAAGAAATGAGGGAGAGAAGGGCCAATGAGTTGATTCAGTGGATAAAGGGCACTTGCCACCAAGTCCGGCAACTTGAGTTCAATCCCCTGAACCCACATGGCAGAAAGAGAGAAGCAATTCAGGCAAGTTGTTTTCTGACCTCCACATATACATGCACCTCCTGACATGCACACACTCACGTCTTCTAAATGTACAAGGTCATAGAGGATGGTGTCTGATGTATCATGTGTGCAGAGGTGTGTAAACACCTCCCCCAATACTAGTTTTTAAAAACTTGATATGCTGATTCTGACTTGATTTATATCAACATAGTAAACTAGGATTCCTAAACCTTTTTTTTTTTAACAAGAATAAGACTGGGAGATAGAGAATGTAAATGTTTTATCAAGACAGTTTACTTCTGAGAACATTAGAATTTAAGAATGGGCAAAAAAAATGGAGCTGATATTTCACCATTGTAAATTCTCTCAACCTTTCATAAATTGCCACCTGAAATATAAAATAATAGGATGACAGCTATGAAAAATAGTTCATCAGTTCTTTATAAAGGTGAACATACACCTGCCCCACAGCTTAGAAATTCTGCTGGGTATTTACCCAGAGACATAAAGACATACGTCTGTCTACCTAAGTCCTTGTCCTGCTTCTGTGCAATGGAGTATAAGGCGCAGCAATGCAAGAATGAACTGATGAGCTTGTTCTGCTTCCTCTTGCTGTATATAAGTATAGCAGACTTCACCACTCCAAACAGCATATGCTTATTACCCCAGAATCTCTGTGAGTCAGGAGCCCAGGCGTAGCTTAGCTGGGTGCTCTAGTAAGAATCCTGTGAGACTGTGATGAAGGGGCCAGCCAGGCAATGATCTGCCTTCTTCCCACCTGGATGTCTATTAGCAGCATCAGTTCCTTGCACTTTTAGGATGAAAAGCTTCAAGTTTTTGCTTCATATTTAAGAAGCCACCCTGAATCTTAAAAGTCACCAGATAATTCATATCTGTCAGATATACTTAAAGTTCAGTTACCAGAAACCAACTCATTTCACAATATGTCTTTTGAAGAATTTCTCAAACTTGAAGAAAGTGTACCTTTCTTTATTTATCTATTTATTTATTTGTATGAGGTGTCAACACTCAGAACTGGTGAAGATGACTTTTTTCTTTCTTTTCTAATTATTAGACTTTATGAGTCTCTTCCTTAAGTAAAATAAACATCTCTTCCAAATTTACAGATTTTGAGTGCAAACCATTGTTAACATCTTTATATTCTTTATACTTTTGATTTTATTCACCCAGTAACCTGGTGGTAAGATATCTGATTTACCATACATATTTAGCAGTGTTTCTGGAAGGATCCTAATGCCTGTAGAGGTTTGGAGAAAGTATGCCTCATGAAGCGTTCTTCTTCCTGCTTCTTTTGGTCTCTCTACATGATTAATGGGAGCCTTAATTGCATGCTCACCTTTATACCAAATGTAGTTTGTATGTGCCAACGGGAATATTAAAGTTCATGCATAGGGATGAGAATGCAGATGAGCAGATGAAAGACCACTAGGATCTTAGGGCCTTAACTGTCCAGTCCTTTTGCTGAATTCTCCTTCAACAATGGTAGCATAAAGACGACTGGTACAGAAATCACCTTACAGATATTTTACTAATACTCAGAACGTTTTATGATTCATAATCGGATAGAGGTATTGTTTAGGTTGTTTTGAGATTTAAAAATAATACTTCATTATTACTGCTTTTTTTCATCCCCTCCTCCTCTGCCTTTTGCCGGCTCTCACCGGGATGTGTCTGTGTGACCTGTGGTAGCTGAGAAAGTGGGTCTGATTGTCAAAGTGAGTGATCACATGGAACGTGTCCAGCTGTGGTCTTTACTTGTTATGGATTCATAACGAGCAGTAGTACCACTGGCCATCATCCAAAGATGTTTCAGGTATCTGGTTTGTGAAGAACCATAAGTATACAACCTTATTGCAGCTGTTAATGTTTATTTATCCATTTAAAGCAAAGATCATGAAATGATCATTTAAAATGAAGCCTAGAGAAGCCCGTGGTCCTTTTTCAGAGAATGATGTGCTGTGACAGTGACTAGCTGGCACCCAACACTCAGCATCTGTTACATTCTCAAACTTATAAAAGGATATTTTAAACTTAAAACCAATAAACATCAGAAAACACATTCTTCAACACAACATGATATATAGATACTGAAAGTTTTAATTCTATATAATTTTTATGTCAAAACGTTCCTTCAATTTTTATAAACTAATATTTAAGGATGTATAACAAGAGATAGTACCCCCAATGTCTTCACCTTTATTAAAACCTTTTAAAATAAGTACGGGTGCAGCTTGGTGGTGCAGAGTGCTTGCCTGCCATGCACAAGGCCCTTGGGTTCAATCCTCAAGTACTGAAAAAGACGGGAGAATCTTTTGTAATGCTCTGTGTTGATTAAAACATCTTTTTCTAATCTTGGAAGAAATGTGAAAATGCTACTCTGTGGACTTCCCGGTAAAGCAGTTATTTTGCGGTGTTTTCTCCTGATCATAGTGTGTATTATGCCGTTATACTTCATCACAGTCTCATGCCACTGGTATGTGTTTATAGACTCAAGAATATACAGTAATCATTCGTAGATGTATAATAGCTGATCATGAAGTTTGTTTTAGGTATTAGAGTAGTGGTTTGCATTAGATATATACTTGTTACTGAACGGATTGTGCTAAATGACAGCCCTGTGGGTTGGCACACATTTTCTTTAAAGGACCAGATGGTATTTTGGACTTTGTGGGTCATTTGGGCTATTGCAGTTGCTCAATTCTGCTGCTGTAGCCATAGATACAAATCAGCATGGCTGTGTTTTGATAAAATTGTATTTATAGACCCTGAAAATTTAAGTTACTTATAATTTTCATATGTCATGAAATATGCATCTTTTGACATTTAAAAATGCCACATAAAGATGTAAAAACAAGCAGTAGACTGAATTTAGCTTGAGTCTCAAATTTGCTGAATACTGTCTTGGTGGTTGACTGTTCTGAACTAAGTTCCTAATGTGAATTAAAACTGAAGAGTTATCTGAAACTTTTAAGAGGCATAGGCCTTACACTGAATGATTTAATCCAACCTCTTTCCTGGGGGAAAATTGACAAATATAAATAATATTTTGACAATAAAGAAGTAGCTGAAATATTGTAAATCATTTCTTTTCCTTGATGACTTAGAGGAGTTCTAATGTTACAAAGCCTTTTTTTTCTAACGGGCAAGAACTAGTACAATTCATTGTAATATATATTGGAATAATGCTTGTAAGTATTAAAGACTTACTTTCTCAAGGCATTTGCATGATAGAAAGATAAATTTCCCATTGGTGCACCCTGACCTTGACAACCTACAGTCATATAAAATCTGCAAGTTTTAGTTCAGATGGGTCGAATAGAAGCTAAGGATAGTAAAAAGATAATGCAGAAAAGAATCAGATGTAGAGTAGTTCAGAAATGGAGTAGAGGGTGCTGAGCACGGAACCTGCTGGAGATGCACATGTGGGTCAGTGCAGGAGAGCACAGCAAAGGGGCAGTAATCCCAGCCCACAGTGCAATGTCTGTTTACACACCCACTACCACGCAGAATTAGACTTTGCAGAAAGGTAGGTCCTGGTGTTATTACTTGTGTGATAAAGGCATTCTGCAAGGCTGACTTGAAGAGTGGTGTCTGGTCTGTTCAGCTGGAAGAGCTCGGTCTCCACAGCCATTCACCACGTTTAATTCCCAGCCTGCTCAGTCTGTCTGAACCTCATTCCCTGGTGTGTGGAACAGGGTCGATGTTTTGTCCTTTCTGCCATGTTAGGTTTGCAGCTAGCCCTCCTCCTGCTTTGGTACCCTTTGCTGCTAAAGGTTGACAGACTGCTTAGGAAGGCATGGTTGAGTTCAGAGCCAAGGGCAGGAGCAGATCTTCAAACCTGGAGAATTTATCTAATTTCCCTGTAAGATAAGGAAGGACACTTAGTGGTTTTACAGAGAAGACTGAGTCAACTAAAATTAGAAAACTGTTTTTCCCTTTCTAAAGCAGTGGTTCTCAACATGGGGCTTGCGACCCCTTTGGGGGTCTAATGACCCTTTCACATGGATCTCCTAAGACAGTTGGAAGACAAAGATATTTACATTATAATTCATAAAAGTAGCAAAATTACAGTTATCAAATGGCAACAAAAGTAATTTTATAGTTGGGGGTTACCACAACCTGCGGGACTGTCTTAATGGGTTGCAACAAGGAAGGTTGAGAACCACTGCTCTTAGAGACTACATTGCCCACAGTGAACTTTTCAGAATTTCCTGTAAACCCTCATAGGACAAGCAGATGTTATTGGGTCTTTGCTTTTGAAAACATATAAGACTGGAGTGGTGCTGTATACCTTTAATCTTATACTTGTGAGGCAGAGGCAGGAGGATTTCTGTGAGTTCAAAGCCAGCCTGGTCTACAAAGCCATAGTGAGCCCCTGCCTCAAACAAAACAAAACAGAAAAACAAACATAGATATACTAAATAAAATGAACAATAAGAATACCTTTATATGTTTATATGCTAAACAATAAGCTGAAGATATATGTAAATATAAAAATCATGTAGCTTTCAAAACAACTATTTGCTATAGATACCGTTTTAATTTCCATTTTACAGAATCAAAATCTGGTGCTTTGAAAATTAAGTTGCCCTGGGTACCGTAGCTAGAAGTGATAGAGGTGGAAGGAGAACCAAACAGTCTGGTCTAGAGCATGCTGTGCAGCTTTTCTGATCTAGAGCATGCTGTGCAGCTTTTCTGGTCTAGAGTATGCTGTGCAGCTTTTCTGATCCAGAGCATGCTGTGCAGCATTTCTGATCTAGATAATGCTGTGCAGCGTTTCTGGTCTAGAGCATGCTGTGCAGCATTTCTCGTCTAGACCAGGCTGTGTAGGATTTCTTATCTAGAGCATGCTGTGTAGTGTTTCTGCTCTAGAGCATGCTGTACAGCGTTTCTTATCTAGAGCATGCTGTGCCATTTTTCTGGACAGCTATTCCACTCCCTTCCCTGCATAGCTAGGAAGTGATGGAGGTGAAAGGAAAACCCAGACAGTCTGATCTAGAGCATGCTGTACAGCTTTTCTGATCTAGAAATTCTTTAGCTTTTTCTGGTCTAGAGCATGCTGTGTGGATTTCCTGACCTAGTGCATGCTGTGTGGCTTTTCTGATCTAGAGTGTGCTCTGTGACTTTCCTGATCTAGAGCATGCTGTGTAGCTTTCTGATATAGAGCATGCAGTGTGGCTTTCCTGATCTAGATCATGCTGTGCGGCATTCCTGATCTAGAGCACATTGTGGCGTTCCTGATCTAGAACATGCTGTGTGGCTTTCCTGATCTAGAGCATGCTGTGTAGCTTTTCTGGTCTAGAGCATGCTGTGTAGCTTTCTTGATATAGAGCATGCTGTGTAGCGTTCCTGATCTAGAGCATGCTGTATAGCTTTTCTGGATGCAGCTGCTCTATTCCCTTCCCTCTGCTGCAGTGTCTACCAAGTGGGCATTGAACCAGTATCTGTGCTCTGCCTCTGTATCCTGCCTCCCAAGAGTTCAAGTGAAGACTGATGGTATTCTCCAGCCACAGATGGCAGCTACTTACTAGAGCACATAAGAAGAAAAATTCCTGTAATAAAAACTTTTCTAAATCCTCTATAAATTGGGCAATTACAAATTCAGATTTTCAGAATAATATAATTTTGACATTGCCTTGAACTAAAGGCTGTGTAGTGTGCATAAGATTAAAGGTATAAATTGTGATTTGTTCCTTATGCCATAAATAGACTAAATTGAATCTGATGATTACGAGCTGTGGTTTTGAAGATATGAAACTGTCCTCTGGACAGTCTAGTATTTTTTTCACAACACATATCACCACCTGACTTTATACATCTGTGTGTTTAGTTCCTGTACCCCGCTTCCCTAGTATATGTGCTACAGTCGATTGAGGCATTTCATCTGCTCAGATTCCAGTGTTTAAAACAGTTCATCATAGATGTTTAAAAAAATCTTCTTAAAAATATTTATTTATTTATTATGTATATATTTTATCTGTGTGTATGTCTGCAGGCCAGAAGAGGGCACCAGATCTCATTACAGATGNTTTGGAAGAGCAGGCAATACTCTTAACCGCTGAGCCATCTCTCCAGCCCTAAAAAATATCTTATAAATGGAGTGAATCAAAGCTTTATGTATGGCCAGCAAGATGGCTGAGCAAGTAAAAGCTCTTGCCACTAAGCTTGATAACCTGGGTTCCATTCCTAAATCCCACATGGTAGAAGGAGAGAGCTGACTTTGGTAGGTTACCCTCTGACCACACATGCTGTTGGGTCCCCCATTAAAAAAAAAAAAGTGTAAAAGGAAAAAATGTTTAATTTGGATAAATTAGGGAAAACAGACATTTAAATGCTATTTTTTCATTCTAGCATGGATTAGAAGAACAAGAAAGACTCCACCTACTATGGAGGTAAGAATACATGGGAAAATATTCAAATAGTTTATGCTTGTAATGCTGTATTTTTCAGCTGAGAGCTTGTACTACTAAGCATACATAAATTCTTGGGAAAAATATCATACATCTCAGAGTATTCATTTTACTTTGTAAGAAGTAATTCTCAAGTATTTCTAGTAAAAATAATTTATTATAATATATTAGCATCACATAGTAATAAAATATTGTATGATAAAAATATGCACATGTTCTTGTATTCTTATAATTTTTCTTTATTCTTGAGAACTTCATACATGAATTCAATGAAAAATAGTTATATCCATTTTCCCATTTCTCTCCACCAACTACCTGTATCCCCCTCCCATATTCCCATCTCTCAACTTGATGTCTCTTTTTGTTTTTCTTCTTTCTTTTTCCATAATCCATTGAGCCCTTTTAGCATGTGCATGGACATGGGGCCAGCCACTGCCACAGAAAGCTTGACAGTGGGAATATCCTCAAGAGAGAATGATTCTCCCTCTCTTAGCATCCATCTAGTGCCAACAGCTTCTGATAAGGGGCAGGGCGTGGAGAACACACTGCCCACCTACATAGCCTGGAGTTTTGTCTTGTTTGACCTTGTGCAGGGACCATGAGTGCAGTAGCCACGTCATGTCCAGTCGAGCACCTCTCCTCATCCTCCAGTTCTTGTCCTTTCACAGTCCCTGAACCTTGGAGTTGGGAGGAGGTGTTGATCAGTCTCTTGTTCTCAGCACTTAACAGATTCCATGTGTCTGCCCTGACTAAAGGCACTGGGGAAAGAATCTTCTTTGGCTGAGGTTGAGAACAGCCTATGTCCAGAAGTGTAAATGTGAATATTTCAGAAGGCAGTTTGGCCACATGACTATAATAAATGCACATCTTATGGAACTGATAAAAATATTTTTAAAAATACACTTTGACAGGAAAATGGTTTAAAAACTATTTTCTAAGTCAGTTGCCTATAATACTATCATCTCAGAAGACTGAGTCAGGAAGATGGCTAGTTTGAGGTCACCCTGAGAACCTTGGGGGGATCAGTCTTTAGATTTTTAGAATAGTGTGTGTTTGAAGCCTAACAATTTGTGATAAACTCAAATACTATAACATTACTATTTCTCTCCTGACCAACTTGAAGGGGAAGGGATCAGTTTCTAGTACAGTTCTTGGGGGTGCTCTGGCCAGCGGAAGGTCTGATTCCTCCCTTGTTGACTTCATCCCCTGACCTCCTTGTACCTGCTTTACTCATACTCCTTAGAGGAGCTCCGGGGAAGCTCTCGGGTTTAATACTGCTTCCTGTTGCCATTAGCAGACAGACTTACCTGTTTATATTTAATTCCTCTTAAAAGGCTCTTTAGAATGCTAGGACACCTCTCTGAACTTTTTTCTTTCCTTTCTTCCCTTTTTTCTTTCTCCTTCCTTCCTTCTTTTCTTCTCTTCTCTCCTCTCCTCTCCTCTCTTCTTTTCTTTTCTTTTCAAGACAGGGTTTCTCTGTGTAGCCCTGGCTGTCCTGGCTCTAACTCTGTAGACCAGGAGAGACTCACCTGCCTCTGCCTCCTAAGTGCTGGGATTAAAGGTGTGTGCCACCACCTGACTATCTCCTCAACTTCTTAAATCATAGATTTAATCATTCCTTTCTTGAATACCCTAGCTTTGACACCTTAATAGGCCCTTGGAGTTTACCTTTCAAGTTTATTGTTTATTCATCTTTCTGATCCATTGTAAGCAAAGGAATACAAGAATTAAGCCTTATTCATCTTTGCATCATAACCACCTGATGCAGGTCTTGGTTTGTTATTGTTAGGTTGGTCTATACAGATTTGAGTAATGAGCTTGATTTTCTATCCACCAATTACAGATCAACCTTGCAGAACATATTTCCAAGTTGAACATTGCTTGCTGTATTTTCAAAGAGATGCACATGCAACTACAGTACATCGGTGTGGTTCAGCACTCGTTCTGCAGTGCAGTCCGAAATGAGCTCTGTTTCACAAAAAGTAGACTTTTCCTGACTCTTACTTTATTAGAAGCCATTAATAGCAAATGTTTAAAAATATTGTTCTTTTCAGACTAACAAAATAATTGGAAGCACAATAAACTCTTTTGGTTGAAAAGTAGCCATGCTTTTTGCTAACTATTGACAAAATGCATGATGATTAAGTGATATGTTTACAGATAGTAAAAAAGAAAGGCACATTAGTGTTCTACCAACTTCATTTTCAATTGTTTCATGAAGGGGAATAGGAGTTCAAGACACCAATAAAGAAAGACTGGTCAAAAGTACTTGGAAATGATGCTGCTCTAGTCTAGGCAAGGGTTTGGTAGATGTGTAGGCACACTCACTGTGGCTTTGGTTATTTACTGGACCATGGCCTTGACTCTGGGCTGGAAGCTCTAAAGACTTATTTTGTCAAATGGTCATGAAATGGTGAGGAGAACTCCAAGTACTGGTTTACAGTGGGAATCTAGCAAAGCAAGGGGAACAGGAAATGATGGGAAGTGGGTAAAATAAACAGTTAAATGCTTCATGCTTATTTATGTGACGTATTGCATTCACTTCAACTGAGATAGTTTGACCTACAGTGGTGCAAATGGTTGAGAGACTTGTGTGTTGTTATCAGTATCTCTCTTCATACAAGCAGACCCTTGTGGATCAGAACAGAAAATTGTCAGGTGCTGGTTAAGCTCCCACTCTAATGGACAGTATTTATCTGGATTATCTGCCAACTTTTGTATCTTGAGTCTCATTTTCTTGCTGCTCCCATTCTGAGTGACACCCCCTTTTACTATTTTTACTATTACGGCTGTTGTACTATGGTCAGATGCTACCAGTCCTGCAACTCTTCTTTGTTTTTACCTTTTCATACCTCTGCTCTTGCCTATAATATGTTGATTTTGCAGCTTAACATTCAGAGAAGAATATTGATTCCAAATTCTTGAAGTCTATTTTGGTGTTGTCTCCAAGTAACTGACATTCATTGAGTTTTGTATGTTCAGTATTATTAGGCTCATTTTATAAGTTAACAAAATGAAATGTCCTAATTTTGACATTTTGCATATATGGCTCTACTTTCTTGTTGACTTAAATTACAAAGGTGAATGTTGGAAGCAGGGCTGCTTGTTCGTCCCAGCAGCCCAGAACTGAGATAATCACACAGAAACCATATTATTTAAATCACTGCTTGGCCCATTAGCTCTAGCTTCTTATTGGCTAACTNTTACATCTTAATTTAACCCATTTCTATTAATCTGTATATCACCACAAGGTCATGACCTACCAGCAAAGTTTCAGCACGTCTGTCTCCAGCAGCAGATCCATGGCATCTATATGACTCCACCCTTCTCTCTCCCTGCATTCAGTTCAGTCCTCCCCACCTACCCAAGTTCTGCCCTACCAGCAGGCCAAGGCAGTTTCTTTATTCATTAATGGTAATTACAACACACAGAGGGGACTCCCACATCAAGTGAACTATGTGTTCTTTCAAAAAGTAGACACCTCTCTTATGCCAAATCTTGTATTTTTAGAAATGTGGTAGAAATTTAGAAGAAAATTGCAACATTTTCACACTCTGGGATCTAGCATCATTAATTAAAAAATTAATGAAGTAGAACTGATGTCTGAACATGGGCAAATCTCAGAAAACATGGTATTGCATAAAAAGAGCAAATCACAGAAGATTCCATACTGTATGCCATTGATATAATCTTGAAAGTAGGGAAAGAATAGTAGGCATTCATTCAGTTAAGGTGGGGACTTAAACACAGGGGTCCACTTTTACAGTCTAGTGGGAATGACAGCAGCAGGATGTATTCTAAAAGGCAAAGGCGACAACTATGTTTGGAAGCTAGAAAACACACTGACATGTGGTCACAGCTTTAACAGAACAGTGAGGAAGGAAAGCCCAGAAGCAACCCCACTTAAGCACAGAACTCAACATGCTCAATACCTGGCAGTGTCCAGGAACTCGGAATGTGGGTGACCTGGTGCAAAAAATTAGGAACGGGAGAAGAACCAATAAAGTTAAATATTGCCCTTTTCTTCTATCGAAGTCATCATTGATTCAGGGAGGAGTCATATGCAGATACTAAAACTACTGGTTTGTGTTCTTTGAAATAATAAGTCTCATGGTCTGAAAGCATAGACCTATGAATTACTTATTAATTATAAAAGGGGAAATAGAACTTCCTAATAGACAAATTTGGCAAGCAAAACCCTAGCCAGATGGTCAAATGTTTTGCTAAGCTGTAGAAAACTGATGTTATGAGTACCTCCTTGTTTGAGGCAGAGAATAAGGCATCATCTATAAAACAATCTTCCAAAATGCATAACCCTAATATCATCATGAGGGAACAACCAGCATACCTAAATCGAGAAACATTCCATCAAACATCATACCTGTCATGTCAGTGTCATGGAAACTAAGGTGGAAAACCTAACATCTCAATTGTGTAGGGCTTTGCTGTGAAGGACAGTTAGGGATAACTGGTGAAGTTGAGACCTGTGCCGTGTATTAGAAAATAACATATATCAGTGCTACATCTGCAGGAAATCTGTTAAATTCTCTTTGTAACAGTATGCTACCAGGCTATGTCTCCTTTCTATCCAGCTGGAAACTCCAAGTTTATTCTCGTGAAAGATAAAACAGTTTAGGCATTGAAATGCTGTTTACTGGAGAGATCCAAGGAAAAGAGAACATTGTGAAAACTGAGCAATTGGGCTAGCAAGGTGGCTCATCAGGTAAAGGTGCTTGCCATGCAAGCCTACCAATCTGAATTCAATTCACGAGTCCTAAGGTGGAAGGAAGAACTGACATCTGAAAGTTGCCTAAGACTGTTGACAGAAGTCGCTTGTTTGTTTCCTGGCCACCCAGACTCCCAAAATAACCACACAGAAACTATACTATTTAAATCACTGCTTGACCAATCACTTAAGCGTGTTGCTAGCCAGCTCTTATATCTTTGGCTAACCCATTTCTCTTACTTTATAGTTTACCACGAGGTATGTGGCCTACCGGTAATGTTATGGCTGGCCTGGCAACTAGCAACTTTCTCCTTTGGCAACTCCATGGCTTCTCTTTGACTCCACCTTCTTTCTCCCAGCATTCAGTTTAGTTTTTCCTGCCTAGCTCTACTCTGCTTTATCACTGGCCAAACTAGCTTCTTTATTCAGTAACCAATAAAAGCAACACATATACAAAAGGACCTCCCACACCATAAAACCTCCACACATGCCCTGTGACACATGCACACATATGCTCATACACAAACAGTAATAGTTCTCGCAGAATTGTTTCCTACAAACCCTTTGTCAGGAAGTAATGGAAAAGATGAGAGAACGGGAGACAAGGGTCCAGCCTAGGCAAAGAGTGCTAGAATACAAGGGCAGCTAGACCACTAGGTGGTGTGGGGGCAAGAGATGCAGGGAGAGTGTTGAAATACACAGAGGATGTGATACACCGGAAGACAGTAAATGAGCCTCACTACATATCAGTGTGTGTAAAATAGAATTCACTCATTGACACCAGTAGGAACAAAACGTAGTGTTTTAGGACAAAATGACCATGGGAACTCTTTTAAAAGAAAATATTTAGTTGGGGCTGGCTTATAGTTTTGTGAGTGTAGTCCATTATCATCATGGTGGGACATGGTGACATGCAGGCAGATATGGTGCTGGAAAAGAAACTGAGAGTCCCACATCTTGCAGGCAACAGAAAGTAGTGTGATGTTGCTGGAGCTCCTTCCGTTCCTTCAGCCAATAGCTACTGAGATACTAGGCTTCCTTTGCTGACTGTTGGTGTTTTCTAAGTTTTACCCTTAAAATAAATGCCCCTTTAAATCCCAACTGGTGTGGGATTATGACTTACGCCTTCAGTGTGAGACTCTAGGCAGTATCTTGAGCTTATGTGAGACCTCAAAACCCACTTCCACAGTGACACACTTCCTCCAAGAAGACCACACCTACTCCAACAAGTTTTACATCTCCTAATAGTGCCACTATGTTTGGGGGCCACTTTCTTTCAAGCCATCACACATGGGTAGAAAAAGGGAAGTAATCATACATAAGTCACTAGTTAAAAGTATTCATGCAGAATAATGTAAATATTGAATATTGAACTGTAGCTGGTGGCTGCTGGAAAACAAGGCTGGGGTAACTCTCCGTTTCCCATTATAAGGAATCAACACACAAAGCTTAAATCTGAATAACAAGAGAGTGATCATGAAAGGGTTACAGGCGTCTACAAAGTCCCTAGGAGCAGAGCCTGCCTTACAGCTCTTGGGCAGCCCTTTGCATCCTTGGTTTGGCCTGTGCTGTGATCATAGGTGGCAAGTGAGCACTGGGTGTAGAGCTCTGTGCTAAGAGTGCTTTACCAGCACACTTGAGCCCTGGCTCTCATCCCCAGTCCTGCAAATAACCATCCAGGAGTCAAGTAAAATACGTAGAGTAGCTGCTTTGAGGGAAGGGGTGATAGTATTTTCCATAACAAATATTTTTGTGATGTTAGCCCTACAAAATTTGACTTAAAAGAGGAAAAAAAAAAGAATTTGTTTTGTTTTGCGAGACAGGGCCTCACACTGTAGCACAGATTGTCCCTGAACTCACACCAGGTTTCTTGTCTGTCTGTCCTGATTGCTGGGGTCTTATGGGCGAGTCCCATACCCACTGCAGGCTTTATCAGCTTAAGCTTTGTAAGCCAAACCATTCTGTAATAGATATGGCAGTTACTGCAAAATGTGTCTGATTGTGGTTGTGCCCAATAAAACTTTATTTACAAAAACAGTAGGTCAGTGAAAGCAGTCAGTTTACCAACTCAGCCACAAATCAGTGGTTTCCAGACTGTCAGCCTGTACCGCTGGGCATGGAGAAGCTTCCTGTCTAGTATTCAGGTTCAGTAGCTTTAAGGAAATCACTTCCATATTCTCACTGCATTTGTAATCTTTCACTTGAATGAAAAAAAAATCGGGAGCTGGAGAGATGGCTCAGAGGTTAAGAGCATTGCCTACTCTTCCAAAGGT
>LOEQ01008655.1:53105-66062 GCA_001685075.1 Bramus lutescens
TTCCAGGACAGGCTCCAAAGCTACAGAGAAACCTTGTCTCAAAAAAAAAAAAAAGCTATTTTGTAGGGAAAGAAAAGTAAGATACGTAGTTTTTCTTTAGCGAAAGATAAAAAAGGACATTTTGAAGGAGCTGAGAGTTCTAAAAAGGTTCCAGTTTACTCATTTGCAAGCACTGTCTTCCTTTATGTTTCTAGTTTGTTAGGCAGCAGCAGGGCAGGCTGGCTGATTAAATGAGGACACAGCAACGTCAGTCATCAGCTTACATACAGTCCCTAGCTGTGGTTTCTGTCTGTGTCATTTGTCTCTTCTGACTAGGGTGTAAGGCTTGCAAGAACAGTTCCTGTGGTCTGGACCTGCTGCATCTGTAGGATCTAGAGCCGTCCATGGCTTGGAGTATGCGTTCTGGATAGGAAAGCATCCATCTGCTGAGCACCCCTTCACCTTTGTCCCTTCTTTGTTTAGCATTGCTGCTGCTGTTGTTTTAAAGGGTAGGGCACAGGTTGACCTGGCAGCAAATGGAAGGCAGAGAACAGCCTTGTGGAATCAGTTCTCTTTCTATCTTACATAGGTTCCAGGGACAGGACTTGGGTCACCAGGTTTGTGTGACAAGAGTCTTACCCATTGAGCTACCTCACCAGCTCCTCATCAACCATTCTGATTCCCTCCCACAACTCCCATGAGAATTCTCATCTGATTTTGTTATTTAAGCTTCTAGTCTCCATCAATGGGACATCAGCCTCTTACTCCTGGCACCAATCCTAAAAGAAGCACAGCTTCACTGGTACCCATTCGAGCTTACACCTGGTTGCCTGGCCTTCAGGAGTCACTGTAACCTAATTAATACACTTGCTTCTTCAATTTCTCTGAGGAGAAGCGTTCCCACTGTGGTTGCTTCTCCTCTTCCTTCATCCCTCCCTGAGTATTGTTTCAGTCAGTTTCATCAGATGCAGCCCTTCAGAGACTTCCACTTCCCTCCAGTAGAGTTGCTTCAGGGAGCTCCAGCTGCCTGGCTATCAGCACTAGTCACCTTGCCCAGGGCAGGTGCCACTGTTAAGCTTCTGCAGTGTTTGCCTCTCTGCACTTCTGGGTAGTCACAGATCATCATCTGTGACCCCTGCCACTGCCCTCCCCATTTCCTACTCTGTCTTCTTATAGGGTGGGAAAGGCTTTGTCATCTGGAGAGTTCAGTAGGGGGTAGGCGGACTGAGTTCCACTTTAAATGACCAAGAGTCATTTACCCATGCTTTCCTACGACCTACGCCTCTTTGGGAAATACCAGTAGGCTTTCTTGAGCTGTTGGGTACCTGTTGCCATGTTCCTATTGGTCTCAGGCACTAAGGATGGATGCTGTGATCTGCCACATTTGTGTTGTTACTGCAGATGTGCTATCCTGGGTAAATTACTCAGTGCTCACTGGGTTACAGAATATAACCATCATTGTAACCTGTTTCTCTAGGCGGGGTGGGATGTGAGGGGTCTAAGAAGGTGGCTGATCATTAAATTTTTCTACTTTAACCTAACGTAGGAACTCGGTATTTGCGTGTTGATATATTCAAAGGCAAATACTTAATGATTGACAAGTGAAGAGTACACAAAGGTAGATTTTTCCCCAATTTCAAAAGCATCATCTTTGCCACATTTATTTTTAAAAACTAATATAAATTCCTAAGAGTATAAATATCTCATTTGGTTTTCAAGAATATACGGCATTTTTCTCATTATGAAGAAAAGCCCTGTAAATATTAGAACCAGAATTTAGTTAACAGTGAAATAAATTTATTCTTAATTGTTAGCTCTTTAAATTTAGGTTTGCATGTGTAATACAGTGCAGCGTGCAGAGCCAAATCCATTCATTCAGCAAGTACATGCTGGCTACATCTTACTAGGCCCTGTTCTAGGCACTACGTGTGAGGGACAAAAGGGAAGAGAGCCAGAAAGGGCTGACAGAAACTCATTGCCTTCTGGCCACCAAACTGTATGTGCACATATTTACCTTCTGCCTTGGCAATCCAGCTTCTAGAAATCTCCTCAATTGTCAGACAAAAGCAAAGGTGTAGCCTCACAAGGAGGTTCCCAGCAACTAAAAGATGACAAAATGTAGCGATATGCAGTTAGTGCCTTGATGGTTCCAAGAGAGCAAAGCAACCAAGAGCTGAGTGTGGATGGGTGCAGCCAATAGATGAAGCGTGGAGAGTTTGCCTTTTTTATGAAAAAATGGAAAATATGTAGAAAACTGTTTGTTTGAATAAAGATTAGAGAAGGAAGAAAAGCCCAGAATGGAAGAGCAACCGCGGAACGTAAACTTCGCTGGTTGTGCCATTCTGCTTAGTTTTACTATGCAACAATTATTACATAGCGTAGCAAGGGACACTCTCTCTACTGTGTTGGTCTCCCCTTAGCTACAAGGCTCAGGGAGCCATGTGAATAACTAAAAGGAAAGCCTTCCAGGCAGAAGGGGGCCCAGTGAGGTGTGTCTGGGGAACATACAAGAAGCCACTGGGGCTGGAGGGGAAGACCCCAGGCAGGTCACCTGACCCTTCTGGGAGGCTGATTGCATGCAGGCCCGAGGTGGAGTTGCAGCAGACGATGTGGACACAGCGCAAAGCTGAACACTGATGAAGGCCCAGCCAAGCTTTGGCCACCTCACTGGGATCCTTAGTGTTTAGACTGCCCATCTGGTTCCTGTGGCCTGGCTTTGTGTCCCTGCCTGTCTCAGAGCCTGGACAGGCTGCCCTTAAAGCAATAGTGAGGTAGCCATCTGCTACTGGCACACGTGCTGGCGTTGTGGACAGACGAGTTGCCTTGTCACGGTCCCCCTGCAACTGGAAAGGCTCTAATGAGTGTTCTCTATCTGCCACGTGCTAATCTGACGTAACTTCTAATAACCCATGGAAGGCTTGTTAGAGGGAACTGGCGTGAAAAGTTACCCTGTGCCATGTGAACATTACATCATAGAGGCCCAGCGAGACCTGTTAGGGGGGCCTGTAGTCCAGACAAGAAATGCTGTGGGCAAGAGAAGTGGAGAGAAATGTGATTTTAAGAAGCAATTTGAAGAGCTGGTAAGATTTAGTTGCTCCCATCCTGACCAGTGGGACATTTAGTGCTGGTAGCTATAGGAGGGGAGGGGACCCACGAGTAGCTTTGTAGACACCCACAGCGATGCTGACTGAAGCACTGCTCCCTGCCATCCTCACAACTCCCACTTGCTCCCCCAGCCCATCCTCCTCTAACCCCTCCTACCTCCCACCTCTTCCTCTGATCCTGCCCACTGTATGCATTTGATCCGGACAGAGCCTCTTGTAAGGGGGCCAGTTAACTCGCAGGGCTGTCTGCATGGTGTGGGTTTTTGCCTTGGAGCTGGTCTGTAGTTTAGCGGGTGATAAGGACGAGGCCGAGTGAACTGAGACAAAGCTGCCAGGCACCAACAAACATTGGAGATGGGCAGAGCGGTACTGGTTCCAGCTGTATGCAGAGCCTTGTGAGTGTCTTGTGAAGAACCCTACCAGGCAGTGGTGGGTGGAAGCAGATACCTGTTTCAAGTATACAGTAGTTGTGTGACCTTTGTTGTCTTTGGACATGTTTAATGAGACTGTCTGTTAGACACCCAACACCAATGGGCTGTATAGTTTGACTTAAGACCTTAGGTAACAGTCAGGGCTGAAGGTATAAATTTGAGATTGTTTAGCATATGGAGATGGTATTTAAACTTGCGGCGTGAGGAACAATTACCTGTGGAAAGAGTATAGTCAAGAACAGGGCCTGTGCCTGAGCCCTGGAACACTTGAGGCTAAACGTGTTTGAAGGTCTGGCCACAAAGGAGCTGACAACTTGGTAGGAGAGCCTGGATGTCTCATATACATTTCATTTGCTGTGTCTAACATGGAACACGCACACAAACCTCTTCCTCTCACTGTGGCTCAGGACGGCCTCACTCTCACCTTCCAAAGTGCCGAGGATTGGCCTGTGCTCTTCTCCTCCCATTCCAGCCATGGCTAACGGCATGCTCTGCAATCACGCTTTAGAAATGCGGGTGGTTCTGCTTGCCTGCCCCTCCCATGGCTCATAACCAAATGCCATGTACACAGCTGCATAATGACCTGTCTTCGCTGCCTCGCTACCACCGTGTGCTTTCTGACCTAATGACTCCCCGCTTGCATTTCTGTGGTAACATCCTATCTGATTTCTCTATTCTAGCATGTCTGCCCCACCTCTCTCGCCTTTCAGTCAATTTGCACAGTTGCCATAGTCATATTTTTAAAAAATGAAGTGAACATGGAAATCTTGTGTTTATGATTGCAGATTAAGTAACAGAAATGTAAAGTAACCCATTAAACATTAATTACAAATAAACAACTAATTTTAAGTGTAAGCTTGCCCCCATGCAGTATTTAGGGCATAAATACTAAGAAGTTGTTTGTTTATCTGAAATTCAAATTTACATAAAAAAATCTGTATTTTCTCTGGAATCCTATTCCTGCTTCAAAGTCTAAATTTCTTCACTAATGCTTTCTGAATGAAACCTTATTGTCCTGAGACTGTATTGCAAGAGCCAGCATGTTGAGTCCTGTCTTCTTTGTGAACTCTCTGCGCTGCTTTCCTTCTCAGCTCTGGACATGTGCACACCTCTGCCTACAGTGACTAGTTCCTCTCGGTTCTCTGAGTAATATCTGTAGACTGGTTAAGACTCAAATGTTATCTCCTCCAAGAAATCATTTCTAACCTAGTCCTCTCAGAGAAGTTAATATTCAGGAGACTACCTTTTCTTCTGCATTTGCCAAACATTCTATTCTCAATATCATTCTAGATCTTTCTATAATGTAATACATTTGTACTTATCTTTCTCCCCAAGATTGTTAGTTCTTTGAACACAGGGTAAAAATCACAATTTTTACCAGCCATGGTGGCACACACCTTTAATGCTAGCACTAAGGCAGCTGGATCTCTGTGAATACCTAGTCCATAGGGTGAATTCCAGGATAGTCAGGGCTACACAGAGCAACCCTGTCTCAAAACAAAACAAAACAAAACAAAAAAAAACACAACAAAATGTGTCCTTTAACTCTACTCTGTGGCACATAGTAAGCTCTTCGTAATATATGAATGAACCAATGAATGGGGAAATAGGATCCCTAGGCAATAGCCACATGGTTTGTGCTTACACAGCTTTTCCAAGGACAGTTCCATTGTTCCAGTGTAACACATCAGTTTACATTGACATGTAGGTGCTGGGTCTTTTTACTGAGTACATAAGAGAAAATGCGGGGGTGAGTGAGTGTGTCTTCAGCAGTCTGTGTTGTCCCTGCATCAAGTCCTAAGGGTACAGCCTCTGGGACAGCCTTCTTACAGCCTAAGCTGTGGCTCCTGATTCCCCTTCATTGGCCCAACTCTTCTTCCCTCTTTCAGTATAGAAGGGACCCCTTTTCTCTCTCCGGCCACTGGCACAGGAGTCAGTAATGTTAGCAGCTGCTCACTGAGGCTGCCTTCTCTCTTCACCTGGCTTATGCTTCTCTGCCACATCACTGCCTCTCTCAGAAGAAAGCATGGAGTCCCAACATTGCCTTTTCTTCCAGGGATTACAGCCTTCCCCCTTTCACATAAGAGAGCAACGTTTTCTTTGTCTCCTCCCAGAGCAGTTCAATTAAATAGAACTAAAACTGCTAAGTAACTTTAATTATTTTCTATTAATGTTTAACCAGTTTCTTTTTCTATTAAATGATGGTGTCTTTATGCTCAGAGGTTATACATATATGGGGAAGTTCATTTCTTTTATTAAAGGAAATACCACCACAAAACTATTAACGACTTGAGCTCTGTGATTAGTTCTTTTTAGTGACATTTCAAGATTTAATTATTAATCTGGCTCAAGTTCAAAGACAGAAAACTCAGTGCCAGAAATTCCTAACCAGCAAGAAATATAAACAAACCTTACAATTGTCCCTTCTTATAACAAAAACCAGCAAGATCAACTTCTTGTAATTAGAGATGTTTGGGGGAGGTTGCAGAAGGGGAGTTCAAGAAAGCATGTCAAAACAACAAAACTCAGTGTACATTTTCATTGCTGTAATTGATCGGAGGATGTTTGCAATGGATTTGAAAGTGAATAAATTAACTGTGACATCGATTTGGCAGAGGCTCACTAGTGATTGGCAAGAACACACAGCAGAGCAGCGTCTGCTAGAGCATAGCTCCCTTGACTGTTCATTGCGTCTGATAGATCTCTTTGCATTCTGGTGCTAGCCTTCTAGTTTGAGTGCTAGAGCATATTTACTTATTTACTCTTCGGTTCATCCTACCATCTGGGCAAGACCAATTGATCTTTGATTACTATGTCAAGCCGTTTCTTGTGTCTGAACACAGAACACTTTCTGGAGGATCTATGTTTCTTTTCTACACTGCAAAGGGGTGAGCTAGTAATACGTTGTTTCATCCCAACAGTAATTAAACAAAGTAACAGCATTTTCAAGCTTAGACTTCAACACGGTTTTTGCTAGGAATGAATTTTTTCTCGCCATGTGACAAAATTGATCTCAAAAAGAAATTCCCAGGGGGTAGGATATAGGGGTAGTAGTCAAGGCCATGAGTTCAATTCCAACCTCCACACACAGCCCCAATGTGCATATTCAGCTTAGAAAGTTCCCACTGTAGAAATGTTGAGGATTGGGTCTCTGTGGCTTATTAATAGTGTAATATGCTCACATCTTTATGGCTGTCTGTGATAAAGGATTCAGAAACATACTTCTGGCCAAGTTTCACTTTTAACCTGTTGATTAAATCCTTTTGTATTTGTAAATTTTTTTCTTTAACTCAAAGGAAATAATTCATATGCTAAAATATTTAATATGATTTTAAACAAAAAGTTATCCCTCAGCATGATAGTTTAAATTAGGAAAGAAACTAATGGAATTGGTAAGATTGAGTTTATCCCTCTATGGGATATGTCTGGTAAGAGATTAAAATGTATAAATTTCAGAGAGTGTACTTAGTAGTATAAACATTTCAGAAATATTTCTTTCTCTGAAACCAAAGTTTTCTTGATATTTTTATCTTAAATATTTTCCTATATGTAGCACCAATAACTATTAGATGTATTACAGTTTTAATTATTAATATTTTGTAAATTCCCATTCTTATTTTCTGTATGTAGTATAATTTGAACTTCATAAAATGAGTCAAATTTGTTCCTATAAAAAATATAAGAAGAACCTAGTGGTATACCTAAATATGATTCCTAAGTCTTGTTTATTCATAAAATAAGAAACTTTCTAACAATGAAATATTGGTAAATTTATTTAAACTGTAGTTTGATTTGTTGGTTTTTTTGAACTTGCATTTGAACATACTTTTGTATGATATACATAGAATTTTCAAGTTCTGGTAGGTACAGATACCCTAGGAACATGGAGCTTGAACTTAAGACTCAGGCCCTGATGTGAAGTGTATGATTCTGTAACCTATATTAGCTTTATCTTTTTTTATGATTAGATTTCTAGCAATTTCAAAGCAAACTTGGTAACAGCCTAATAAAAAACTGATCATTAGCCTGTCCCACCACTGTGCCTGTCCATGTGAAAATGATGTAGCCGAGGGTGTAACTCAGTAGCAGAGTGCATGTTTAGCATGTTCAAAGCCCTGGTTCAGTCCCAAGCTCCCTCCCCCCAAAATGATAAAAGTGATTTTGAAGCCTGTTATGAGTGTCATATCATCAGCATCATATGTGTACATAACGCATTACAGAAAATCTCCTTGATAGACTAATTCTCAGTTGCTTAGTTGGAATATTTTAAAAATAAAAACTGGACAGGGGGTTTGGGATCATGAGTAATATCATGGAGACAATTACTTTTTAATAATATATCACACAAAATGAAAAGAAATTAGTGATATATGTCTTGAATATAAGGAGTTGCTTCTAACCTGAATACTTTGTATTTACTTTCCCTCGTCACTAGGTATTCTACAGTGTTCTTGTATGGGTACTTAGACCTGCACTTAAATACTCAAATCTGCTTAATAGTATAGACTCAGGATTGTTCATTTGTACCACTTACTAGCTGTGCTCTCAGAGACAGAAGAGCTTGAAGTAGAGGACTCCAGATAATCTTTAGGACTCACTTAGATATTTCTGAACCCTTTCCTGTCCACAGCCAGACCCATCAAGTCACCAACGCCTTCACCCAGTCACGGACCTTCATCCGAGAGCTTCATCAGTCCTCCCCTCACGTTGTACAGCTCTGTTCCCAGGCTCAGCTTTACACTGCCTTGCTTGCTTTTCTCATGACACATCTTGTGGGGACCTTTTATCTATTCTGCCATTTGTTTCCCCTCTCTTTAACAGTCTAAATTCCTGTTTGTTTTACTTAAGATTCCCTATAGCCATAACTGCATGATAGAGCTGATTTCCTCGGCGTTGTAGAAAAAGCTTCTGTACTAGAATTTCACAGAAAAGACTGATAGAAGTGAGATAACTATCCTGATTATACGTGCCTAATGTCTGTGACTGAGCTATATGTCAGCATATTCGTGGAGTGAGTGCATATTTAAGCCTTTAAAAAACTTTAAAAGCTTTTTGGCATTATGATTCATGTATCAATTTGCAACAGTGGGTATAGCTACCCAAAGGACTCTTAGCAAAGTAATGGTATTACAAAAGGCTTGAACACCTTTGGGGAGCTTGAGTCCACATCAACGAATCAGACCAAGAAAACAGCCATTGTATCTTTGTCTTAGGTGGTGAGCATCCTGAAGGCATTCAGGCTGTTTTCTTTTACTTTTGTATTGCATTCTCCATAATAACATTTAATGTTATAATTTTGGCATATAAAATAAGTTATAAATTCAAACAATAGGAAACCCTGATGGATCTGTTAGTTTTCACCAAAACAAGACTCCATTAACAAACCTATACATAGTGGCTATAGCTCAAAAACTTCTGCTGCCTGTTCAAATAAGAGTTATCACAAGATACTGGTCATTCATAAACAAAAGAACAATGTGCCCTGCAGATTTGACAGCTGTCTCCTCTGTTGGCATGGTTTCTTCCTTGAACTTGGTATGGAATAGTATTATTCAGCTATTCACTCCACGGGACTCCGGGTCACTCTCCCAGAATGGGGTTGACCTCACATGTGACTTGTGATTAACTCCATGAGACTTGACTTCAGACTGATTCAAAGGACCATTGTTGATATACTGCTCAAAAGCCCATGTCCAGGGACACCAAAATGGTATAGAGCATGGATGGCGTGGTAAGCAAGGGCTTTTTCTCAGATGCAAGTGGGATGGGCTTACGGTGGTAATCGTGAATGTAAAATGTCCCCCATGGGCTTGTGTGGTTGAACACGAGGCCCCTATCTGGTAGTGCTGTCTTAGAAGAACAGGTGTGGGGGATGGAGGTGGAAATAAGTTGCTATGAATGTGCCCTAGTGCCAGCTTCCCGGCTGTCTTCCCGTTCCTGTTCTGCCAAAGTGTGAGAAAGTGAGGCATCTATCTGCACTCTCAGCTCCATGATCCTGCCGCCATGGNNNNTTCCCTGCTGTGGCAGACAGTATCCCCTCACTTGGTATGTCTTCCTGCCTTCAGCTGCTTCTCGTTGGGCAATGGAGCTAATGAAGAGTGCTGTCAGTCTAGGGCCGCATGTGGGATTAGCGGCCCTTCTGCTCCCAGGCTGTTACTGTCCTCAACTAGGTCGGCAGAGCTTGAGGACTTGCTGTGGTAGGCACACAGTCACTGGTTGGTGGATAACTTGAAAGGAATGGGCATCGAGTTCAAGGATGCCCAACATCTATCAAAGTGTCCGAAAACCTGGACACCAGAAGTCCTTCATGCTGATCCCTCCCTGTGGGTCATCCTATTGCATGGTTCGGGTTTCTGTGTGGACTTCCCTTAGCTGAGGTAGTTGCTCTAATGTTTCTTTTATACAAATTTGCTTGTGATCAATTCAGCTTCGATTTGCCTAAAAATGTTTCTTTTATTCCTTTATTGAAGAACACTCACAGGATATGGAATTCTGTGGCAGTCTTTTTTATTCAAGCACTGGGGTCTTGGATATACACGTTTGTATTTGTAACCCCTTTGTATATTTTTAATCATTATTTTCTCTTTTTTTCTCCCTGTGTTTCAGTTACTTGTAAACAACTTGTTATTGTCCCACACTTCACTGTGGGAGGCTTCATTTTTTTAAGCTTTTTAGTTGCTCGTTTCAGTTTATAAATTCTCTAAAATCCTCTTTCAGATTCTTCTCTTAAGCTGGGCAGCTTTCAAGGTTTTGTTCTATATGTCTCCACCTCTAGTGCTCCCCCTCTGTTTTCTTTGTGGCCTTTCGTTCCTCCCACGACCTTCGTGGCTGAGCACTTAGCAGTAGCTCTGATGCCCTCCTTACTTATCAGTTCACTCCTTTCTCGGTCTGTTACTATGGCTGAATTTGAATCTCTCTTTCTTCTCTGCTTGGTTTCATGGTGGACACTAATGTACTCCTTTATTTAGTATGTGGATTTTGTTGTCTTCCCTTTTTACTGAGTTTTGTGCCAAAAAACCATTCATAGGCATGCGAGTCATCTCAAAGTCCTTTTTGTTGTTGTTTTGATTTGGTTTTTGGTGGGTTTTTTGTTTTGTTTTGTTTTTCGGAACAGGGTTTCTCTGTAGCTTTGGAGCCTGTCCTGGAACTTGCTCTGTAGACCAGACTGGCCAAGAACTCACAGAGATCCATCTGCCTCTGCCTCCCGAATGCTGGGATTAAAGGCGTGCGCCACCACTGCCCAACTCAATGTCCTGGAGGATTATTTTTAAGTTTTATTAGATAAAATCTAGAATAGTATAGTCCAAGAAGAGCTTCTGTAATGATGGAGATTTTGTATCTGTCTTTTCCAGTGTGGTAGCCACTACATATATTTGGCTATTAAATACTTCATGCTTTCTAAACCCATTTATTCTAAATAAGTTAAATTTAAATAACGCTCGGCTACAACACTAAACAGCACAATTCTAAAGTAAACTGCTCTTATGTCAATTTGCTTTGAATCCTAAATAGTCCGAAGGTCTTTATGCTGGTGCCCCCAGTGCATATAGGGTTCCTTTGACTGGTAGAGCTTGATTGTCTTCTAATCCATTGCCAGCTCCAGCAGTGGCTCATCTTCCAGCTCTGTGGTATTCCTGCAGAAGTCTTCCTGGCTGGCTTTGTGGAACCTCATGTTCCACATACTCAGTTCATGTCCTTCTGAACACCCAAGTGGGTCGCTGTCCATGATCTTGAACTTGATAGTACACCCAGTGTATTCCATCTTCCTTAGTCTCCCTTGAGCTTAATGAGATGCCATCCTTTGCATGGGTTCTAGCACCCCATGTGGCAATCCATTATGTGTGTCCAAGCAGAAATATGGGGTGACACAGGGATTACCTCATTTGATCCCTTAACCTTTCTGATTCATAGCTGGGCACTGCCCACTGCTAAGTTTAATTATGTTTTATAGTTTTCTCCGTGTGTGTGTGTGTGTGTGTGTGTGTGTGTGTGTGTGTGTGTAGACCAGTGTGATACTAATTGCACCATCTTGGTCTGAAATTTGAAGATTGCATTCCCCTTCACTGTTTGAAAAAGAAACAGGATAGAGTAGGGTTGTAGCCCGTAGTAGAACATTTGTCTAGCATGCATGCACCCTAGGCTTAATCCCTAGGGCAAGAGCTAAAAAGGGGGGTGGGGGAGATGGGTAGAAGTTGGTGTTTATTTTGTTTTGTTTCGTTTAGTACATAGGAATAAACAATCACTATCTTGAGATCAGCATGAACTTTCTTTTTTATACTGTCACCACCCAGCAGCCATTTTCTTAGGATTGCCCTCAGAAAAAAATAGTACCCTAGTACCCATATCTCCATTTTATGCATGAGTCAGCTGAGAACTATTTTTAGGAATGTCTTTGTCAATGTTCCTCAACATTATTGTGCCCAGCTTTAATAGGCTGCATGTGTCTGCCATTTGTCCGTTTCTCCTAGATTGCCCAGCGTATCGGCACATGGCTAGCTTTACAGACGTCTCCTCATCCTGGGTTTCAGTGGCACTTGATGTGCTGCTGCCACCTTTGCCTTCAGTCTTGCTTGGATCTTCTCTTCCTTTCTTTTCCTTACTTTGTTTCGGGTTTGTCAATTTTTAAATCTTTTTCTTTTAGTCTTTTGCCCTGATACCACTTTCTTTTCTCTGATTTAGGGTTAATTTCTCCTTCTTTTCAGAGACTTTGAAATGTATCATTAGGTTATTTACTTGACACCTCTTTTGGTGTCAATTTATTTTTTACAATAAGCTTTCAGTGGTATCAACGGCCCTATTAGAACTGCTTTAATTTATAGCCTACAAATTCTGGTGTGTTGTGATATTTTATTTGACAGGATTTTTCCTACCTTCCTCCTGGTTTCTTCAGTGACCCACTCTTTGCTCAAACATGCTTTTTTAAGTACACTTCTTTACTTCTCCATTTATTTGTTTGTGGAGTGTGCGTGCACAGGGGATGAGCTGAGGTCAGAGGACAGCTTACAGGAGGAGCTGGTTCTCTCCTTCCACCGCATGGGCCAGGGGTTGCCCTTCCCCACTGAGCCATCTCCCTGGACACTCAGAAGCTTTACTCACGTTCCTGTGCTTATTACTTGCTGTTGTTTCTTTTGCTATTGATTTCTGTCTTCATTCTGCTATGATTTCATAAGATGCAGGAATTTCAGCATTCCATATTTTTAAGACTTGCTTTTTGACTCGAAACATAGTTTGTTTTTGAAAAATATGTTTTAGTAATGGATAGTTTGTAGATGTGTAGTGAGTCTATTTGGTCTGTAGTGTATTTTAACTTTGAGGTTCCTCTGTTGCTATGTTCATCTGCATGATCTATTGGTGATATATTAGAGTCACCTACTTTTACCGAATTGGGGCTTCTCTCTCCCTTTCTATTGTGTGGTGCTAATGTTTGATACATATATATATAT
>LOEQ01008655.1:66077-76460 GCA_001685075.1 Bramus lutescens
ATGTTTGATACATATATATATATCATTATTAATCTTTTTGGTCTTTTGGTTTATGTAGTGACGTCCTTTGTCTCTCCTAATTTTGGCATGAGGTGTGTTTCACCAGATAGGAATATGCATCTGTCTCTCCCTCTTCGTTTCAGATTCCATTTGCTTGGAATATCATTTTCTATCCTTTCAGTTTCTGTGTTGTTTTGTTAATGAGATAAATTTCTTACAGGCAACAGATTTTTTTTTAATCCACTCACCCCATCTCCTTTAATTCAAGAGTTGAGACCTTTATGCTCGGAGTTATTATTGAAAGGTATTGTTGTCTGGTTTCTCTCATCCTGTTTTTCACCTGGTTCTAAATAATCTGTGTCCACTTCTTTCTCCCTTGTTAGAGGTTTGTCTACAAAATTAATCTTCGAGTCTGTTGTCCTCTTACATTTGTACTTACAATTGTGCTTATCTTGCTTGCTTTTCTATCTGTGGGATTGATTCCTTTACGTACATATCTTCCAAGATGCTGGCTTTGTGGTCATGTCTTGCCTTTTCAGTGTATGCTTCTCTCCATTTCTCCATTGATTCTGAAGGGTACGTTGTTGCCGTAGCAGTCTGGTTTGTCTTCTGTGCCCTACTGGCCTTCAGTTTCTACTGAGAAAGCTGCTCTTGGTCTCCTGGATTTGACATTAAAAGTGAGTCCGTACTTCTGCAACATTCAGTGTTCATTCTTGTTCTGTGCTTTTCAGTTTAATTGTAATATGATATGGATAGTTTTTTTCTGGTTGTATACATCTGGATATTCACACCATTCCCAAGATCTGGAGGATTCCTGGCATTATTCTCCTAAATTGGTCACTTTGGGTCTCCTATGTCATGTAGCCTGAACCCTGCCAGGTGTTGAACAATATAGCACAAGGAGGGTTGTATTCACTCGAGACATACACAGGTGCCACTGCTAGTCTCCATGAGCATCAGCATTAAATGCTCGTGTGCTCCAGTCTGTGCCCCCATCCATAGCAAACATACAAGTCCCCAGGTCCCCTGATGCTCAGAACAAGCCATCCAACCAGTGAATTCTGTGCCAGAAAGGGGCAGCCATATAAGCAAGTCCTGCTTTCAAACATGGTCTCCATAGTAAACCATATCCACCTGCTCTCCCTTCTTGCTACAGACCAAGACACCTACAACAGACCTGCCACAGTGCCCCTTCTCCACTTTTTAAATGTCATAAGGACTTTCTTGCGGTGAACTCACCTCACTTCTCCATGACTCTGTGTTTATTTGTCTTTTTTGTACTCTTTGCTCTTTTGGGGACCTACCACCCAGCTCCCAATTAAATCATACACATGGAGGCTTATTCTAGGCTTTTATCTTTCTCTATTTCTGTATACCTTTTTTACTTCTTTCTCCAAGGCTTGCTGTGTAGCTGGGTAGCTGACCCCTGCAGTCTTCTTCTCCTCTTCTTTCTCTCTCCATCTTTTTCTTCCCAGATTTTTCCTTCTATTTATTTATTTTCTCAGCCCAGCCCCGCCTGTCCTTTCTTCTGCCTCTCTATTGGCCATTCAGCTCTTTATTAGACCATCAGATGTTTTAGACAGGTAAAGTAACACAGCTTCACAGAGTTAAACAAATGCAGCATAAAAGAATGCAGCACATCTTTGCATCATTAAACAAATGTCCCACAGCAGAAACAAACATAACACATCTGAACATATTTTACAGCACTATGGTTGTTTGCTCACCCAGCCAATGCAGCAGGGTGTGCCAAGGAACCCTACATTACAGTTGTCCATGTCTTCTGACCCCCAGAGTAATTAGTCCCTAACAACAGACCCTTCTCTAGATGATAGCTCATTACACTTTTGTGGGAACTTCTTTTTAAAGCTAGTTTGCTGCTGCAGAGCAGGGGTCACTTTCAGACTGAATCTATGGGGAAATTTAAACATAAATTATAAGAATCATGGGTTTCCCTGTAACTGTAACTGCTGGTTTTTTAGTACTGGGGAGGCTGTCCACTCTCCCAGTTAACATCACACTTGCCCTTCCAGGGAGCCGGACTTGACATATGGGTGCTTTGTGCCTTTCCCTGTGCCCTCTGGCTTTCCGATTCTTTCTTACCCATTTCCTTGCACCCTTGTTTCTTCTTGTTCATGTGGAGTATGCCCATTCTGCTTTCTTACCCTATGGGGTAAGGAATAAAGCCTAAAGGATCTCATTGCTTTTTCTAAGTCGTACATGTAATGATGCTCTTCAAATAGACAGTCTTGTATTCAGTGAAAGACAATAATTACAGATTCGTTACAATTTTTAGTATAGAACCTAGATTGAGCAAAGCTGCAGAGCTTACTACAAATCGCACTGACTTGAGGAAGCATTTCCAGTAGTGAAGCTCCTCTGTAGTAGTGTCTAGGACACGCTGGACTCTGCTCCTGTCCTCTACTACATTTCCAGTAGTGAAGCTCCTCTGTAGTAGTGTCTAGGACACGCTGGACTCTGCTCCTGTCCTCTACTACATTTCCAGTAGTGAAGCTCCTCTGCAGTAGTGTCTAGGACACGCTGGACTCTGCTCCTGTCCTCTACTACATTTTCAGTAGAGAAGCTCCTGTGCAGTAGTGTCTAGGACACGCTGGACTCTGCTCCTGTCCTCCACTAGACCACTCTAGGGACAAAAAAGTAGGTAGGAGTCTTAGTTACAGTTTCTGTTGCTCTGAAAACACACCACAAACCACAACAACTCTTATAAAGGAAACATTTACTTGGGGTGACTCCTTTACAGTTCAGAGGTTTAGCCCATTATCATCACGGTGGGAAGCAAAGCAGCATTCTGGCAGACCTGGGGCTGGAGAAGTAGCTGGAAGTCCTACATCTTGACTCGCTGGCAACAAGAAATGGTATGAGACGCTGGGTATGGCTTGAGCATATGAGACCTCAAAGCCCACCCCCACAGTGACACACTTCCTCCNACGCTGGACTCTGCTCCTGTCCTCTACTACATTTCCAGTAGTGAAGCTCCTCTGTAGTAGTGTCTAGGACACGCTGGACTCTGCTCCTGTCCTCTACTACATTTCCAGTAGTGAAGCTCCTCTGCAGTAGTGTCTAGGACACGCTGGACTCTGCTCCTGTCCTCTACTACATTTTCAGTAGAGAAGCTCCTGTGCAGTAGTGTCTAGGACACGCTGGACTCTGCTCCTGTCCTCCACTAGACCACTCTAGGGACAAAAAAGTAGGTAGGAGTCTTAGTTACAGTTTCTGTTGCTCTGAAAACACACCACAAACCACAACAACTCTTATAAAGGAAACATTTACTTGGGGTGACTCCTTTACAGTTCAGAGGTTTAGCCCATTATCATCACGGTGGGAAGCAAAGCAGCATTCTGGCAGACCTGGGGCTGGAGAAGTAGCTGGAAGTCCTACATCTTGACTCGCTGGCAACAAGAAATGGTATGAGACGCTGGGTATGGCTTGAGCATATGAGACCTCAAAGCCCACCCCCACAGTGACACACTTCCTCCAACAAGGCCATAGGTATTGCAGCAAAGCCACACCTCCAAGTAGTGCCACTCCCTATGAGTTTATAGGGGAGGGACCAATTATATTCCAGCTACCACACAGTAGGGCTTGGTTCTGGCACTAGAGAAGGGAAATGCATTCACATGTTAATTCCGAGGACACAAGAGCAGCAGGCTGGAGTAGCGCTCTAGGATACCCCCACACATCTTCCTCTGCAGTGGAGCAGCAGCACTGATGTGGCCTTAAGGCAGAAAGCAGTTGTGAAACCTGACAGTTTAGGGGAGTGATTCGGGTTCTCATGTAGCCTATGTGTATCTACACATGTAATGCAGTTATCTTTTAATATTTTGAAATCTTTGAATTATGTAAACTAAAATTTTAATCATGTTTCCCAATTAATGTATATGCAGGAAATACTAAAGAATGAAAAATACAGCGAAGAAATTAAAGCAAAAAGCAAAGATTTTTATGAAAAAGATAAACTCAGTAAAGAAACCAGCGAGGAACTCTTGCCTCCACCTGCAATTCAGATTAAAGGACATGCCTCTGCTCCATATTTTGGAAAGGAAGAACCCTCAGTGGCTCCCACCAGCACTGGGAAAACTTTTCAGCCAGGATCCTGGATGCCAGAAGATGACAAAAGACAAAATCAATGAATATACTATGGTAAAGTCATTTCATTTATATGGATATGGCTATTTTAACAAATAAAACAAAGGTTAAAAGTTGATCACTTAGTATTTACTGTGATCCACAAACTTGAGTTATTATTAGTATGTGACACTTGACTTATCATTTCACTCCTTGGATTACCATGCTGGCAAGTGTCATGCCCCTGTGAATATTCAGGTACACGCAAGGTTCTGGGGTTCAAGGAATCAGCACAGATAATGAGGACAACAGTGGGCTCCCACAGCTGCTAACAAGTGAGATGAGGGAGGGGAATCATACTTCAAAAAGAAAACTCGTGTGACTCAAAGAAAATTTAATAAAAAGTAATAGGCTTGATGGTGGGTGATGTAGGAAATCATTTGCATCTCCTACATAATAAATAAGATATAATTTTCTCTTGTGCCTTGGGTTCCTGTTTTGTTTTAGACACAGGTTCCCACTGTATACACCACACTGGCCTCAAATTCAGAGATCCACCTGCCTCTTTTGGCACTCCAGGCCGCAGTTGCCTTCCTACTTTTTAAAAACCACCTAGCTGTAGCAGGGTGGTGCGGTGGCGCATGCCTTTAATCCCAGCACCCGGGAGGCTGTGACAGGAAGATCTCTGTAAGTTCGAGGCCAGCCTGATCTACAGAGCTAGTGCCAGGAGAGGCTCCAAAGCTACACAGAGAAACCATCTCAAAAAACAAAACAAACAAACAAAAATACCTAGCTGTGAAGCATTCAAAGTAGAATTTCAATATTAAATAGCTTGCCTGCCGTATTTCATTTAATTAGCTATATTAGAACACTTCAAAGTTTATTATCTTTCAATTCAGACTTAAACCTATTTTAAGCTTTTAGTCTCAAGTGAAAATGTTCACATTAACAAAAGAACACTATATTCCTTAAGTATATACTTAAGAGCTAAATTCGCTTTCTCTGCTAAAATGTATGTAGGACACTTACGCAGTGATCGGCTTAGCACTATGCAAACTTTTAAAACACAGAAAAAATGCTTCTGATTCCAGGGTTTAATCATATATCCTAGCTATACCTATATTTGAAGTATATACACACAAATAGCTATATGGAGTGAGCATGTTGTATTTAGGAATACATACACATATGTACGTACACACGTATGTAACAAAGAAAAAGGCTACAAATTTGAAAGATGGCAGAGGTTGGCGTTTGTAGGGTATGGGAGGGTTTAGGAGGAAAGGGAAGGGTAATTATAATCTCAAAAAATAAAAAAATTAAGGAAATAATCATTACCATTTTAATCAACATAGAAAGTGTTCATTTATTTAACCTTGAACCAATTACCATTGTATTGATCTTTTAAAATTCTATTTCATTAAACATATTATTTAAAATAAACCTGAGTTTATTTAAACCAGACTTTTCAAACTGTGTACATTCTTTGAAAATAGGCATGTAGAGACTGTGGATGTCGCTGAGACTTGCAGAAATTGTGAAGGAAAGAAACTTGTGTGAGTTCCATTTTTATTTTCAAAATTCTGACCATCTGTTATTGTTTGAAAATGCAGACCTTGGCCTTAAATATTTATTCCAACTAAGTAATAGACCAGAGTGATCTATATCCAGATGCAGACACTAAAGGCAACCATTCTGAAGTAGATTTCCACTACCATTTTGGCAAAACACTTGGACGGCTTGAGGATAGCTTGTTTCTAGCCATGAAACAGCTGCATTTAGTTTTCAGAAATTCAGAAGTGACAAACAGCCATTTCTTTTTAAAAAGTATTATGGATAACCAATTCTTCCAACAGTAAATGATAAAAGATGGAATTCCCTGAAGAATCCCAAACCTCACAGTGGTCACTGCCTTGTACCCAGTACTCAACATGCCTCCCCATATTTTAAATATTTGTTGATCTTGTGTATAAAGTCACTGTCAGTGTTTGAGAAGGCTGGAGAAATAAGAGCTTACATCAAATAAAAAGTTGCCACATTAAGAGAAATTATAGAAAACCAGACTTTTAGTTAAATACATAATCTTTAAATTACTAAAACCAAAGAAACCTCAGTTTTAGTGGGTAACTGAGTTATTTATCTTTTGCTTCAGTACTTGGACTCCAATCCTAACAAAATATACTGACTTTCTGTGAAATTGGTAACCCCCAAACTGTGTGCTCTGCAGGCCCATGGAGACCAATAAGGTTCTATCATATTATAATAGTACAGTACAATGGAGATCGCCTCTCATAAGTAAATACTGAGTTACTCCAGTGCCTAGAGCTGAAGTGGGACCAACCAGGAGCCAATAACCTAGAGATAACAGCACTCATGAGTCCTTGGCTTCTTTTGGGAAACACTATCCTATTTGTAGCACATTTAACTATGACTGAAATTCAGCATCTTTTGAAGCCTTAACCTGCATGACATACGTAACTTAATTACTCCTCCCTCAAAAAACTACAAAAACTCAAGATCTCTTTATAAAAATGTATCAAATTTATTTCAACATTTAGTTTCATTTTTAGTAAGACTATTTGACAATTACTGTAACCTAAAATTCATTATCAGAGGTACAGAAAACATTAATAAGCAGTTAAATACTGTGGTAATTTAAGTTACTGGACCATGCATTTGGCAAAGCTGTGTTTAGTCTCTGGAGTCTGCTTCAGCACTGAAAGGTCCCCGGCTTCCCTGGCTTCCTCCTTTAGCCACTTTACTGCAGTCCCTCCATCACTACACCCATGAAGATTTCTCCAAATTTAAACCTTTACTGTCTTAAAGTATGACTTCATACACTTGAAATTTTAGTTTTCACGTTGAACCTGTATGAGTAAAAAGTAACAGGACATCGCTACGGTATTAGTTACAAACAGAATATAAACAATAGTATCTATGTGATCAGCCAATTATCTGGTGACACATTTCAGAGTTCTAGTGAGTGTGTGATGAACGGAACCCAACGTTTCAGAAGCACATGGCATTTCCACTGCTAGCTTTAAGTTGTTACTCTTCTTAGCAATTCATTTAAGAAAATGGCAGTGTTTGAAGTACCGAGATTCTATACATGGTCAAGACAATAAAAACTCTATATGAAATGAGGTTTTAAACTGAAAAAAAAAAAAAAGTCTTGATAATTGCCAACTGTGTTAAAGTCTACGTAAGAATGCAAATAGCCATTATCATTAATAAAAATTTTCTTTTGAGAAAAATCAGTAATGCTTCCATTCCAAAAAAATAAGTAGATTTTAAGATAGTAATTAATATACCTTATCTCTTTTAAGCCAAAGTAAACTTTTTCACCTTAGAAGATAATCCTTTTACATTCCTAATATCCTCTGCCCAGAGATGAACCCCATTTAAAACTACCATTTACATAGGATTCATAGTTTAAAAACATTTTTCTCTACATGGTGTTTTTTACCTGAGTACATTAAGCTCCAAAATGGCAACTAACTTAATGTTAGTGTAAATTTTTACTACAGGTTAAGCAGACAAAAATGCTTGGGACCAGTAATTTTTTATTTTTCATATTTTGGAGGATTTCATACCTTGAGGATGGGATCCAAATCTAAATACATTAATTTATATTTCTCATGGCTTGACGATAATTTTATGTATTTTGAGCACACCTGTATTTTGACTACAACCCATCATAAAATAGGGTGTCAAATTTTCCATTCTTGGCATCACTTCTGAACACAGGTGTTAGATTTTATGGTGCTTTGAGTTTTGAATTTTCACATTACATATGCTCCACCTGTATGATAAATGCTAACTTAAATACTTGTCAGAGGGTTCCAACAAACTTCTGTTTCCAGACCTAAAAGTTAGTACAGTATTGAGGTCAGAAAATGACTCTTTACACAGTCAGGTTTAATTTACTAAATAATATTATCATGAAATTGATGGAACCTTAGTGAGTCCAAAGCTGCAGAATTTTCCAGATGAGATTTTTCTCTAGTTACAGTCTGTTCACTCCTTCAATCTTTTTTTAGTCGTTTAGCTTTTGCAATGTTTTCTTGACGTTTTTGTTTCTTCTTTTGCTCCTTCTCTCTGGCTTCAATCATCTTGGCCAATTTCCAGGACAATACAGCACTAGCTAGAAACAGTGGCGTAAGGGCCAAGATAACTGTGGTGAGGAAGCCGTATGGGTCCTTTGCAGCCCACTCCACAACATACTCAGCCCAAGCCTTTATATCAAGCATCTTCGTAGCAAGCAGGAAACTGGGGCTTGGAGAATGGAGGGAGGAAAATAAACAACAAAAAAAAAAGAAGACTAAATGGTTAATCAATCCTGACAGTTATAACACATCCAATTAAAACAGAATTCCATTATCACTCATATTTTTAAAGTACTAGTTAGTAGTATTTTAATAAAGTCTAATATCTCCATTTAGGGAAAAATAGTTCAAATAGAGCACAAACAGTCAATTTATAGAAAGTAAAGCCCATTTGAACTGTGTCTTACGGACGTTCTCCATTCCTCTTATGATACTCAAGACAAACTAGGAAGGAACAGATGTACAAGGATCTTGAGTCTCATGTGCTCATTTCAGGAAAAAGCCAAATCCTGTCATTTGTTGACATACCATTAGTATTGCTAAGGACTAATTAACAAAAGTACAAATCAAACTCATGTCTAATTTCTCAAGTCAGATCATAGACATTGTCTCAGAGAAGGCGAAATAGATGGTTATTTCTAGAACACAGGTAAGGAAACTGTGATGCTCCAACCACATCAATATATCCAGCAAAAAAAGAAGAAAGGAAAGAAAAAAAGAAAATGACTGCTTTTTGATTGAGAACCCCTACCTACAAAAAAAAAAACCAAACAAACAAAAACCCACACAGTAAGAAATGTGTCTACATTAAGTAGTATGATTTTGTTCTTTTTTGAGTTTTAAGAGTGTGTCATCTGGTAAAAGAGATGGTGAGGAGTTGAGACATTTTCTATTTTGCCCCAGTGGCAAACTCTGTTCTTGTTTCTAGCAACCTGTACTCAATTACAGGATGAATTACAATACATGGAGAGGGAATGTTTACACATATATACAGCCACCTAAAATCTCAAGCTAGGATTTTTTAAAATATCTACCTTATGCTGGAGTAGTGACTTCTAATTTTTCCTGGGAATATCAGTGAGCCAGTCACAATTCAGACGTTGGTTATTATCTTCTTTAGCTTGATCATACACTTTGGAAAGGTTTGAATTCTATACAATGAATGAGTTGAAAACAAAAACAAAACTAAATCATAACTATTGTTAAGATTATGAATGGGGAAAAAAGTCTAAATTCTCCTAAAACACAAATGACATGTGAAAATGTCTTTCTATAATACCATAGCCCTTAACACCCACCCCTTTCTAATTTACCACAGTTGTTAATGCCCGGAAATAACGTTCTAATTGCAAGAAACCAAGTATTTTAAGTAACTTGTTTGGTTCTATATTTTTAATTTGAATAATAAAATTACGACTCTGACTTATACAAACATTTACAGGTGCCATGCCCATAGAAACCTTAAACCTTTGTCTCTAATGCTGGTAATCCAACCTAAGGCCTAGAGCATGCCAGGCAGGTGCTCTACTGAGGACCAACATCCCCAGTCAAGAGCTGTTCGTACTCAGTTTACTCATTTACACGTTGGGTTGGGTATATCGTTGGAAAATCAAACACCCTGCCTTGCTCTTTAAAGGTTTTGTGGTCCGTAGTACAATTCGTGTACCTTACAGGAAAATAAAGGCTACCAAAATAACTGTGGCACCCACAACTCCGTCACATCAAGAAAGATGCCACTTCCCATAGTCCCACGCTCTCTTCGTATTTGTATTGGAAACCATGCCCCTACTTTCAACATATTAAACTTCCTTGCTACGTGTAACATCCTCGTCCAGCTGTAGCCAGGTTGCAGGAAGGTCCAGGAAGGACCGACCTTTCTCCAGCCCGGTAACTAATACAACTTTCAGCGCAAAGCGAATAACTTTGCAGACAGAACAGCGCGACTGACGGGCGTGGCTTTGTGGCAGTTACCGTCCACCGGCCACACATCTCGCGGGCACCTCAGTCTCGAACCAAAACGTCCTCGCCTCACTCAGGCATACTCCTCCACCTCAGAAAGCCTGGGGGACCCGGAGCTGCACCTGGCGGCACTGCACCCACAGCCTCTCCTAACTTTCCCTCCCTAGGATTTCCCTTGCCCCGGGCCACGTCCACCGCCATCCCTCGGCCTCAAAGGCACAGGGCGTCGTCC
>LOEQ01008655.1:76600-88113 GCA_001685075.1 Bramus lutescens
GGCAGGTGAGGCTACGCGGAGCTTCGTGTGCACTGCCCGATGTGGGTACCGCGATTTCGCGTCCCAAGTGAGACGCTGAGGAAGGCGAGGCGACGGGAAGTGGGCCAAGTGGGTGATGTGTTCGGGCCGGGGACACTCAGCCCCCAAGAGCGGCAGCAAGAAATGAGTTGAACCCCACAGACTTCTTGGAGCCTTCTCGCGGCCGTGGAAGGACCCTGGCTGGTTCCCTAACTCACATCTCACCCGTGCATTATGGTTGAGCAATAGTTAAATATTCAGACAAAGCAGCAGCCGGGCCGGGATGTGTCCACTGAACCTTGTTACCAGGAGAAAATGCTGCCACTCTGTGGGAAAGAGGTTTTGTTGTTTGTTTTTAATTTAAGAGCCTAGCTTATTTCACAAAGGAATGGTCGATACTTGCCCAAAGTAAACTATCAATAATTAAACTGCCAGGGCATAGAGATCCCACAGAAGTACTTGTTCTCCCAATACATAAATAAAGGTCCGCAAAAGTCAACATGCAGGAAGGGGTGCGTTAAAAAGGCCTCCTAATCTACAGGAACTGGAAGATTAGCTCTGGTTTGGTTGGTACTCAGATTCTGTGATTGCTTGCCTGAACTGCTTGCTCTGTTTGACTGCCTCTGGCAAATGTTGCAAGACCTCCTCACTGTTGTGTGCCAAATAAAGCAAGTTTTGATTCCTGAGAGACTCTTGAGTGTTCTCTTTGAGGAGCAAGCCGAGACATGTATGACTAGTTAAAGTATAACAACAGTAACTATTATTTACCAAGAAGCAGACTTTGGCAGATAACCTGACTATTAAAATACTGCACCTCAGGTATACGCTAATGTTTGCGTGTTGTATTAGCGGCAGTTGTTTTCTTATTCTTGTGTGAAAACTGGAAGGATGGCTTAGACCGGTGCTGGAACTGAACCAGCCAGAACAAGCAGGCCATCACCGGCTCGTATCAATGAAATTTTCACTAGAATAGATGGTTTCTCTCAAGAACTGCCTCCCAGAACGTTACTCTGCTTTACCTCTCAAGATCGCAGGGTTCCAGGAATCTTGGGAGTGCAAAGGAAGCCCCCCCAAAGACTGAGGAGATTGCTCCCTGGCATGTACATACATAGTACACACACACATACAAAGGAAAGAAAGAAGCAAGCTTCTTTGGCTATAATCTATTGGAGACCTTATCGTCACTTTCTAATTTTACAGATCTGTCTTCTGGTATATTAGGCAGGCTTCTGCAAGCCTAGAGATTGCCACAGAGAGTACTCCCTTACTGTGGTCTGCATTACCTTAACCGAAGATGGAATGATAGGCTCCCAAACCATGGACTGTTCAGTGGTGGCTGTAGCTTCTGAATCTCCATACTAATCTCCCTACTGAGCTCATCTCTATGAGTGTACCCAGAAGGAATCCTAGATGACCTCTCGTGTCCTTTGGGCCCCTACAGATCAGTAAATGAGTCTGTCTTTGGCCACTCCTCTGACTCCTTGTCCTTTCTGAGAAGGAGGAATGGTTGTTTTGGAAACAGACTTGGTGTGTATCCCAGGCTCACCCTGAACTCTAGATCCTTCTATCTCAGCCTCCCAAGTGATGGGATTATAGGCACGTACCTCCACACTTGTCCGCTTAACTTGGTTTTTATTCTCTTCCAAATGTCCTTCAGAAAATCATTTTTAGATAACAAGTTCTTCCTTGTTTTTAAGAAGTGAATTTTAGCCGGGTGTAATAGTTTACATCTGTAACTACAAGACTTGAGAGGTGAAGGCGGGAAGATGAGGAGTGGAGTGTCCACCTCAGCACACAGTGAGCTGTCTCAGAGAACCTGTCTCAGGAGGTCGGACGTTAAGGTCTCCTTTAGGAGACTGGACTAGGAAGAGCTGTGTGTTTGAGATGAAAACAACACCACCATAAAGGGAACCTGGATGTGAAAGAAGGTATGCACAACGTTTGCTCTGCCGGGGAGCCTTAAAAACTGTGAGTCTGTTCTGGTTTTCTCTTGAGAAGGTAATGCCTAGCAGATTTGTCATGTGTTGGTTTTTTACTTTTCTTAAATTTGTTAAGGACAAAGTTGAATCTCGCTCTAAACCATGTGTAAATTGAAAGGAGTGTGCCCTGAATAAGAGTCTATTGTAGTAATGTAATTATTTGCTCTGATTAAAAGGTGCTGATAGGTCTCACCTGTCCTTAGGCCTGTTTCCTACAGTAACTCTACATAGTGAACTTCTTTTGATAGAATTGGGTTTTATCCCTGAGATTTTGGTTTCATAATGTTTGTTTTCATTCCTTCCCATCCAAACACAATGCAAATGGATTTCTTAGTCGGCATATTTGCAACTTTAAGAATTAATTGAATTTATTATGTTTTGAAGAGCATCCTGAAGAATAATAACTTTTAAGAGTCAGTTGAGTACTTTCTGTATACCAAGTACTGAGGCCAGTGTTTCTCAAATACTATTGCTAATCCTGAGACTGCGTCACCCATCAAAAACTGTGTTCTTACACTGATTTTGCAGATAAGGAACCAGAGACTCAGAAAGTAAAGCAGGGTTCTAAAGGTGCCTCACCAAAATCCTGTTCCCTCCTAACATTCAGAGACTGAAATGTTTATTTGAGGCTTCTCTTTGTTAACTGACAATAACTAAAATCCCTGACTTAAAAAGTGCCTACTGCCCAGGTGGTGGCAGCATGTCGCAAAGAGCTAGTGTGTTGGGAAGGCTTTCCCAGCCTTGCAGGTTAGCTGCTTGCTGAAAGTGCATGGCCTGTCTGTCTCTGCAGAGCCCCTCCATCTGTGTGTCCGTCCAGCAATGATTCCTCCTGCTGCAGCCTCTTCTGGGCGGGTCACACTCTGGCAGTTTCTTTTCACTTGTTTTATCTATCAATTATCTATCAGACTCTATCTAGAAGACTCATTAGGACCTATCCAGTGAGACAACTTTATTTCAGGTACAGCCTTCTTTTTAACCATTATTTGATGTTAGGGCAGAAGCACTAAAAGTGTTACTATTAGCTAATATTACTGAGAACTGTTTGCTTAAACTAGAAGGTGTGTCTTAAATACACACATATATCAGTGAATGCACTTACAAAAAACAGAATTAGTATTCAAAAGAAGGACAAGAAACCCATTAGGAAGTAATGCAAGATTATTATATATGGGGCCAGGGAGACAGTGAGAGGATAAAGATGCTGTCAGTCAAGGCTGAGTTCAGTCCCTAAATTCCTGACTGATGGAAGGTCAGACACACAAAGAAATGTTTGACTTGTTTTTGTTTGCTTGCTTCCTTGCTTGCTTTTTAAATTAAACCTTTAATTAATTGAAAGTTTCTAGGAAGATTCCCTTTATGCCTTTGAAGGCAGCTTCCAGACAAGTGCTACCTCTCCACAGGTGACCACCACACCCCGTCACTTCAGTCTGATATTTGTTTTCCAGTGTATTGTCTTTTCCCTCTAGAATATAAACTACAAAATTAGTTGCCTCAAAAATATGAATATCACCAGTCAGTGGTAGCACATGCCTTTGATCCCAGCATTTGGGAGGCAGAGGCAGGTGGATTTCTGTAAGTTCAATGCCAGCCTGGTCTATACTGGACAGCCAGGGCTACACAGAGAAACCCTGTCTAGAAACACCCCCCAAATATATATACATATGTATATGTACACACATATGTATGAACATCACTGAATTGTTTTTGCAGTACTGGGTTGAACTCAGGTATGTGGCACATGCCAGACAACTGCCTAGTCCTATGTGTGACCTATATCCTTAGCCCTTTGTAATTTAATATTTTTGCTCCTGTGTTTGTTTGAAACAGAGTATCTTAGTTGTTGTGTTGATATAAAGAGAAACCATGACCAAGGCAAATCACAAAGGAAAGCATTTGATTGGAAGCTTGCTTACTAGTCCGCAATCATGACAGGCTGCTGGCAGGCATGGTGCTGGAGAGAGCTGAGAGCCCACATCTGAATCACAAGTTGCAGGTAGAGAATAAGCTAGACTAGGTTGGCTGAGCTTTGGAAGCCCCAAGGCCTACCCCAGTGACACATTTCCTTCAACAAGGTCACGCCTCTTAATCCCTCCTAGACAGCCTATCTACTGGAATCAAATATTTAAATAGATGAACCTATTTCATTCATACCACCACTCAGTAAGGATAAGTTGGCCATCCTCGCCTTGAACTTGCTCTTGTTTTAAATAGTTCATTTCAGGGTATCAAATAACAGTGTTGAAACGCATTTAATAAATTAAATCCTGAGCATTTGTGAAGTTTGTTTTAAAGTGCTGAGGCTGGGAGACTTTGGAAGCGATAAGAGATGCCCGGGGAAGGGTGTCATGTGTAAAACTTAATAAAGCTGTTTGTAGATCAATAAATACATTGTGGTTGTATCTCGCTAATGAAAGAAATGTAGTTGCTTAATGCTTCCCAAGTATGTAAAATTATCTACAGGAAGGAAAGTGGTGATTCATCATTTTCATTGATAAGATAAAAAGAATTAGTTGTAGACTGTAGGTGCTAAGATTTAAGATACGAGCAGCCAGACTGATCTGAATGGAGATACTGAAAACAGGATGAGGATGCATGTACAGACTAGATGCCCTTTCCTGATAGTTTTCAGCCTCATATTCTCAGCGCAGATGATGGAAGGTGCCATTCTTGATCCCTCGCCTGCCTGGGCTATTTCCATATATCTTTGAACCCATTGAGGGAGAGAAATTGATGCTTTATGATTTTTCAGTCAGTACAGGTGGTTGTATATTACTGATTTGGGCCATTTATGGACTTTTGTTAACAGAATACTGAAAAGTGGACGCCGCTGTTTTTAACACTTCCTAAGTCTTAATTTCCTTGTATGTGCACATGTAGCAAACAAATTTGTGTGTAGTTGGAGGAGGCTCATGAAGATGAGCAAAATGTTCTAGTAAATCGCCGTGATGCTGGGGCTGTGATCCTGGTAAGGTCTGAGAGGCCACAAGCTTTCTTCCTGAATCTTGATGCTCAGATGTTAGTCCTATCCTTACTTGAGCCTGCTGGATTGCTGTGTCGAGATGCCTTTTATTTTTCTGCCCAGTTTTCCTAGCCACCAGATAGAAACCGCTCTCCCATTGGGAAAACCAATCCATGTATTTGAAGCCTTTGACTTAAAACCATTTACAGCAACCTTAGCATCATCTCCTTCACCATGTAGATTTTGAACTTTAAACTTCTGCATATAAGCACAAAGCTTAAATATCAATTTTTAAAAGTAGCTATATTTCCTGAAGTCTAGTATCACGGACATTTTAAAACCCCACTTAAGTTTTTTGGAACTTCTTATAAGAAAAGGTTTGAGAACTACTCTGATAGAATTGGGTCTCACTGATTTCATTATCAAGAAACTTGAGCCAAATTTGAAATTCACATTGAGCATTCATCCTAACTTCATATGTCCTTACTCTACTGTGATCAACACGTTGAGCCTCCACATTTCTTCTTTACAGTATTTTTTACTTAGAATAGGCATCCTGCTTAACATCTGTTCATATAGCAAGGCACCTTAAGTCCTTTGTTAAGTAAGGGGGCAGGGGTATAGGTTAACTTTAAGTCAAGTGTGAAATTCCATATTTTACAGAAACCCCTGATGTGGAACACCTAGTTATTTGCTTTTCAAACTCTTCCACTGATCTTAATTTTTTTCAGTCTTGTATTAAGAACCACTCGTTCAAATTCCAAACTAAAGAACTGAGGGAATCATAACTACCACACAATGTCTAATTCTGAAAGCCAGCTGTGTCCTTAGTCCCCCCCACCCAGTGTAAAGTATATATTTGGAATCTAGTTTTTAAAGTAAAGGAACACTGAATGATGCCTGGCTATGAGTAAAGCTTACTAGACCATTATGCACAGACAAGCATCCTGGTCTCAAATTCCTTCTTTGCTGGGTTCACATTTTATGTTTTGGGACCACTCAACTTAAGTGAAAGGGTCTGATTTCAGAAACTCCATTTGCATTTGTGTCATTTGTGTGTGTCCTCTTGGCAAGTAATAAGTAATACTATGATTTTTCTGGAGGCTGTGAATTGGGAATTCTAAATTTTCTACTTCTATGTTTTTAACATTAGTTTTCCACTATATTATACATAATACACAATAGTATCTGCCTCCAGACATATCAGTGCTCTTGAAATTATCTTTTCATGTCTACTTTTGAATATCCTGTTGTAAGATTATATTTCAATTGTAGGATTATATTGTTAATAAATACAGGTGCTTAAGTATCTAATTTAATATTTCAGCTTATATTTGTTCTCTTGTAGAGCAAGCAAATCAAATATTTCTGTACTTTGGTTGCCATAGCCATAAAATAATAGCAGCAATGCCTATTTCCTGTAAAATAATTAATAAGTAAATGAGCCCTTTTTACAATAAAAAAAAATTGCATTCCATAGAATTCCATTTGTGGAAGACAAGATCTCCTGAGTAAATTGGAAACATGGGTACCATGAGAGAGGTTAGAAGGGGAGGGGAGAGGAAGGGAGGGGAGTGGAGAAAAATATATAGCTCTATAAAAACAAAAAGAAAAAAAAGAATTCCATTTGTGGAATTTGTTAGATGCTTACAGTGATCAGCAAGGAGTTGATGTTTACTGGTTGTTATCTTCATTCAAGCTAGTACATGCCTATAAACCCAGCACTTGGGAGGTGAAAACCGGGTCAGGAGTTCAGTGCTATGTGAGACCCTATCTCAAAACATGGAAGCCTTCTCAGACTGTAAATACATACTTAACACAACCTAAGTGGAAAGAGAATCTCTGCAAAAAATAAAAATAAAAAAAATTTAAAATATTTCTAACACTTGTAAGAAAATGATTTTTTAAAAATTGGTTTTTATTGCTTCAATTCTTACTACAGTAAGATTTTTACAGAGTATAGTGGGAAATGAATTTTTATAGGTTCTTTAATTTTCACAGTTTTGTGCCCTAGAAAGTATGAATGCTTAGCCACCATCTTCTGGCCATTTTAGTGTACATGCAAGGGACACGTCTTACTGTATAAGCAGTCCAGGAAATACTTTTGCTTGCATCTGTTTTCCAATCTGCTAACCCCTTTTATACTTCAGGAAACTAAAGCCACATATGGTTCTATAAATTATTCATGTGTATATCCAATGCATATGTAATTTGTCCATATACATTACTCTGTAATGTGCCCCCCCACACACACAATAGAATGAAATACCAAATCCTTAGAGAAACCCAAAGACTTAACAGACTGACCAAGCTTCCATGCAAATTCTCAGGATGATAGAGGCCCATTTCCTGCAGATCTCTGCTATTCTGGGATGCTTTCTAGGGCAGTGATTCAGAGTATCAAACTACCTGGTTTGAACTACAGATCATTGGAACAATGGTGCTACCACAAGAACACACCATAGAGACAACCGGCGGCTGTACTCTGAAATCCGTCAGTTTTATAGAGACCTTTGCTTCTCCAGCTCCATGACTAATTTTGATGAACCAGCCTGTTTCTAAACAGAAAACCCCTCTAATAGCTTACATCCTTTGTTTTGCTAAATCTCCCTTAGGATACATGGTAGTCTAGGATGCTCCACCCAACAGACCTTCCCTGTCACTTGCATTTGGGGTCACACTTGAAGTGTCAAGTGATAATCCACCCAGTCTTTCCCAGCTCCCTCTCCATCTCACAAAAAACCTACACATATAATCCTGTCTTGGCATCTCCTTGGGTAACAAAAATCAAGACATCAGTTTTGGTGCGTAGGACATTCATAGTCCCTGGCATAAGACTGCAGCTTATGTTGACCTGGGACAATGTCCCAGTGGCAGTAAATACTTTAGTAGGTGTAAGCATACAAGAATTTGGAAAATAGAGTGGGAGTGATGCCTACAAAGACAACAGAGTTGGCTGGGCTAACTTATGATGGAGTCCTGAAGAAATGAGAAATAAATGGCCATTAAGCTATGAGTAGCCAAGTGTGTTCTGATTTATAAAGAGCAGGACAGATCCAGCTGGACTACAGCTTTAGAGCTCATTGGTAAGAAGCACAGCACTCTACCATCTGGGCATTGAATATTTAGGCAAGTCTGTTAATATGAAGGTAGGGAGATGTAGGATCTTAAACATGGGATGAGGTCATCTGATTGGTACCCATAGACTCCCTCTGATTTAAGTGACATGCCTGCTGTGCTAGGGGGAAAAAAAGCCCTTGTCTCCCTCCTCCCTGAACTGCACTTCACTTACCTTCGTGGCTGCCAAAACAATCATTAGGATTAAATCCCAGCATAACCCAACTAAGACAAGTTGTCATATCCTGACAGGAACCAGGAGAGTCCACCAGGGACTAGATATTAACGGTGCTTGTTTCTGTGGATTGCAAGCTCTCATGGTAGAGAAAGCCAGATGAGAAATTGAAACTGCTTCTTGTTCTGCCAAGATAGATAAGAAGCAAACATGTATGTTGGAGGAAGCTAGAGATCCATGCCCCCCCTTAAGACTTAAGGATAGAAGAGAGATCTTCCAGTTGGAAGCTGTTAACTTATCAGGCTGCTCTCTAATGGTCTTAGAGAAGGCTGTAGGCTATTGCTGACTTAACCAGGTAAAAACCAGATCCCAGCCTCTAGCTTCAGCATACTAATACTACCACAAATGCAAAGTATGCACCCATCGATTTGGCAAGCATATTTCTTCTATCCCATTTAGAAAAGAGGAAATAGTTCACCTTCACAAAATACAGACAGTAATGTTAGTGTGGGATGACTTTTGTCTCACGCCTTTTAACTCCTCCACCCTCAATCATAATAGAATGCATTAATCTGAATCGTTTACATATTCCTTAGGACAACTGCCTGGTCCTCTTTGTTGACCATGTTGTACTGATTGGGTATGATGGACAAAGGATAGCTACTATGCTGGATGCCTTCGTGGAGCATGTGCTCCAGAGAAAGGGAGGAAACACTAAAAAGATTAAAAGTTCTCCTAATTTTTAAAAAATTTTCTGGCATTTCCTGTGTGTGCATGCATGTAGAGGCCGAAGGCAACCTCAAGTGTCATCCTCAAGAATGCCATTTACCTTCTTTGAGAGAGGGTCTCTCATTGGCCTGGAGCTCACCAAATTAGGCTGGGCTGACTGGCCAATGAGCCCCTGGGGTCCTCCTCTCTTTGTGTCCCCAGCACTTAGATTACAAGTACATCCCACCATGCCTGGCATTTTTATGTGCTCTGAGGACTGAACTCTCATCCTCATGCTTGCAAACACTGACTTAGCTGTCACCCAAGCCTGAGCTTTCCTACTGGAGAGAGACTTTTCAAGGTCCTGTGCTCATGGAGTGTGAGTAGTGGTGTCTTGGTTGGGGTTTCTATTGGTGTGAAGAGACACCATTGCAGTTGTCACCCAGAAACAGAGGAGGTAAGATGAGAATGCCTCGCTGATGAAAGGTACCAAGCCACATGGCTAACAGACAAGAATTATGGGCTAATATAAGTTGTAAGAGCCTGAGCTAATAGGCCAACCTATACTTAATGTAGACCTCTGTGTGTTTCTTTAGGATGGAACAGCTGTGGGACCTGGTGGGACAGAAACCTAGGTCAGCACACCATGACCACAGCAAATCTTACAAAGGAGAACATGTAATGGGGCGGCTTTACATTTTACAGATTTAGTTCATTATCATGGTGGGACATGGTGGTGTGCAGGCAAACTTGGTGTTGGAGACGTAGCTAAAAGTTCTAAAGCTTGCATAGGCAATAGGAAGTAGTCTGGGACACTAGGCATAGTCTGAGCATATATGAGACCACAAAACCTGTCTCCATAGTGATATACTTCCTCCCACAAAGCCATACCTACTCCAGTAAAGCCACACCTCATGATAGTGCCACTCCCTTTGGGGGCCATTTTCTCTCAGACCACCACAAGTGGGAAAAGATGTGATGGGAAGTTTGTAGAAACTCCAGTGTGAGAGTCATAACTCAAGCTTTTTAGGTTCCGGGGCAAGGTGGTACCACCTGCAACAGAGAACTGAGTCCCCATTGGGACAGCTGTGCTCATGGCAGTAAGCCCTAGAGAGACAGACTAGAGTCCATGGAAGCTCGTTCTTCCTAGCCCCTCGGTGAGTAATAATCCTCCAATCATTTCAGAGATATTTATTGTGGAAAAAAAACCAATTTTCCCTCCTTCCGTCTTTATCTTTCATTTATAACACAATGCACTTACGTTTGATCAGGTTAAAACCCACTATGATTATTTATTTTGATGTTCTGAATATGTCTGATTTGACCAGTGGAAGCCCCAGGATACCTGTATCCTTTTTTGTGTGTCATTATTTATTTGGCCTTTCCAACTTTGTATATAAGAGGATGTCCCAGGCTCTACATTCCCAGCTCCAACCCTGCAATCAGCTGGGTTTCTGGGAAGTCCTGTTTATTTTTCCATGACAAATGGTATTCAGTAACCAAACCCCCTGTGCCAGGATTTCTCCTACTGCTAACATGTCATTTCTTGTGGTTCTTAGCAGATAGTAACACACATACTACTTCAGTCAGGGTAGTACTTGCCTTAATCCTAGCACTCAGGAGGCAGAGGCAGGCAGATCTCTGTGAGTTCAAGGCCAGCTTGGTCTACCTAGTGAATTCCAGGTTTGCCAGGGCTACATAGTGAGAGCCTTTCTCCAAAACAGCCCAGAAGTGTAATCAGGGCCATATTAAGAGTGCTTTCTAGTTTTCCCTTCTGCTGTGTTTTGAACTCACTCAGCAGAAAGAAATCTGCCATTAGCTTCAATATTCATATGTGCTGGGGTACACGATACGTAAAGTAATTTTAGAATTTATCCCTGATAGTATCAGGCAAAGAGAACTTACCAGAGTTTTAGGTGGCCCATCTCTTGTCAGTCATCTCTCAGCTTGGTCTCTGAAGTGAAATCTGAGGAGTCGAGTTAATAAAGTCAAACTCGGGTCCCAAGTGTCTGTATGTAGGCCCTAAGCTGGGGACCCAACATTCTAGGCTGTCTAAGTTACTAGCTTTAAATCTGTCTACTGCAACAAAACATTCCTGGCACAAACCTGTTTTTATTGGGCAATAATAGCTGATCACGACTTTGTCTTATGGGTCTTTGTGCTTATAATCATGTCACTAGGAACTGCCACCTCAGCTGAATGAAAGGGCAGACTTCCCCCAATGGTGCTGTTTAATCCGTTTAGAAGCACACCATAATAGATTGCTTTTAAGTCATTTCTATCCATGCAAAGTACATGAAGCCCAATTCTCACTTTTTTCTTTTTATGCCTTGCATTATAACCACATCCTTAATATATATTTTACAAAATACCAATGTTTTTGAACAAATATTTAGGGAATTGTTCAAAGGAAAGGGTGCTGTCAAAGGCAGTGTTCCCAGAGTACTCTAAAGATAGAGGCAGTTGATCTTTAGGAGGTGGCATATTGTCGCGGCCCACCCTGGTCCAGCAAGGAAAAGACGCGACACTGGAGCTCTTCTTGTCAGCGGTTTATTCA
>LOEQ01008655.1:100028-113583 GCA_001685075.1 Bramus lutescens
CTGCCTGGCTACTGGCCAATCAGCATTTATTTAAAACATGATTGACAGAATATAGACAATTGTCCTGCACCAGGGTAGTCATCTGATATATTGGGTAAAAGGTCATTTTGCTTGAGTACCATATAATAGGAATGGCCACACTGCTTTGCTGTTGTCTGGGATAGAACACACAGTTATCTATGTCCTTCTCTCTAACAACTAGACTCAAGAGAGGTTGACCTTGATGGGATGGGAAAGAATCTCAGCTGGGGTGTGGCAAATGCCTTTTCTGCCTCTGTAGTTTCCCTTTCTGTTTGTAGGCATGATGAATTCCATGATTTTCTATGAAAATCTTTATTTCTGTTAAAATCTCACTTGACTATGACATGCTGCTTTGTAAAAGCATATTGTTATATTTGAGGTGGCAAGTTTTTGTTTAATTTTCACATCTTTGTTCATGCAAAATCTTGGCCTGTGGTTGGCTTTTATCATTATGACTTTGTCTGGATTCTGGTGTCACTCCTAGTTTGAGCTTTGGAGAATAAGTTAGGAGGTACTTCCTTGACTGTTTTTCATGCCAGTATATAACCTAACATCACAAAGTCTGTTTGGGCTTTATCCTTTCCATATTTATAGCTCCCTACTCTGCCAATGAAAATCCCACCTCCCGCTACCTGTCTTTATCAGTGAATGCTTCTGTTTGTGACCAGCATTCCCACTGCCATCCCTTCCTTATCCAAATATCCCCTTTCTCCTCCAGCTTTGGTGCAGTTAGTGACCTCCTCCCCACCCAGACGAATACCCATCTATCACCACCCAGGTTGGCAGACACCCTGGGCCAGACTACTCCACAGCCTGGACACCCTCTTTACCTTCCTTTTCCAACCATTTTTGAGACTATTCCTGCCAGCCAAGTCAGCTTTGTTCAACTTAAGCTCCATCTTATCTATGCACAATTGACAAACAATAAATAACTAACCAGTAAGTATTTTTTAAAAACATACATCTTGAAATAGATATGTGCTATTGTGACACTGACAAAAATTTCTTCAGAATTGTTTGAGTTTGCATTCTTGGCTGACCAGCCTTAGGCTTAATTTGCTCTTTTAAACTTTTGTATTAAGTGGGATGATGATAAAAAAAAAATTACAGTGGCCAAATGATAGCACATGCTTGCTACCATGCACCTGTGCCATTCTAAAGACTTGACAGCTATTAAATCATGTGATCTGGAAAACAGTCTTTCCAAGTTCATTCTGTGATTATCTGTATCTTACAGAAGAGAAACCTGATACTGAGGTAGGTGCTTTCATCTGCTCTGTTTCGTAGATGGAGACACAAAGCACAAAGACTCTGAGGTCATACAGCTGGAATCTCAACCTTTCTCCCTGGAAAGAGTGATGCCTGACACCTGTGATATGTCCTAGCACGGTGCTTGCTTCACAGTGGACCCTAGCAATTAATAGCTGTGTTCACACATCACGTGACGAACCATGACAGCTCTGACATTCCTGCCAGGATCCACTCTTAGCCTGAGTGTGAACAGGTGACACTGTTCCTCACTACCTGGCACTTAAAGTCCTCCCTGTTTGTTGTAGATGTGTGAAAGGGGCGTTTAATATAAAAAAGATGCTCTTAGCAATAGATGACATATTTCAAACTAAAATGGAAAGATAGGAAAAGATACTTTCAGTTGATTGAGGGAGGGACTAATGAGACACAGGAGATAAAAGAGTGAACAATGGGCACATAGGAGCTGGAGAAAATAGCTCAGAGGGTGTAAGAAAAACAACAGAATTTCAAGAGACATAGTTCCAGATCAAGATTTAAAAGCCGCTGAAAGTCCACAGGCCCATTAATGTGACGAGTGTATCCAGCTGGTGCACGATAGGTGCTCCACATATGCTTGTTGACAGTCTGACAATCCTTTAAAAAATGTGATTTGCGTTTTCAGGTAGAAGTGCAAGCCTAGGATAAAAAGGAAACGGACAAAGGGTAATGTCGGAACATTCTGGAGCCTGGAAAGAATAGAAGTACCAATGTAGGACTGGAGGGAGCAGAAACCGGAATGGGAAGGGAGAAAAGGCGAAGGAAAACTCAATTTACATTACAAAATCCCCCAAGACTCTGGAAAGTGAGGGTGAAGATGAGGTTAAGGTCTCCCTGACAGTGTGTTAATGAAGCAATTATTCTTTTAGCTCTTTTCCTGCTCGTGTGCAGCAACAGCTCCGCCACTCTCGGCATCCAGACGGCTGCCTGTCACAGGCTCCTGGAAGAAACATAGAAACCTGCTCTCGGGAGGGAAAGGAGTATCCCAACATCCGGAACCCCCTCAAAGGGGGAACCCCCAGGTGATTGGCCCAACTAGACTATGGGACAGGAATGGCTTTGGTCAGTGAAGTGCATACTCAGAGACCTAAATCAATCTTCTGGTGTACAATGTTGGGGCTGAGCAAACAATCAGGCAGTGGCAAAACAAACAAGGAACTTCTCTGGCGTGACTGATTTCCAAAAATCTTGGAGGAAACAGAGTCACTTCAGAGAGTTGTCAACCAGCATTGTATTCAAAGATTACTCCGATTCTTATTTTTTAATGATGCTAAAAAAAACCAGATACACACTTAGAGAACACGGAAAAATTAATTAGCTTTAGAAACTAAAATTATGCTAGCCATCAAATACGAAACTGGTTTAGACATAGAAGGTAGAATTTAGAAAATAGCTTAGAAAATTGATTTTTTTCTGAACAGGGAAAGCAGGAAAAGAAAAGAAAATTAGAAGGCCAGTGCAGATGATCTGCTATCTGAGTAATGAGAGTTTCCTTTAAAAAAAAAAAAAAAGAAAGAAAAAAAAGAAAGAAAAAAAGAAAAAGAAAAGGGATAGAGGAGAGCTGGGAAAGTAATTTAAGAAAGTGACTAGATGAAAGCTCATTGCAAAGAGCTAATTAGAGCTGAGGCATTAGTTGCAAATCTAAGGACATGAGTTCAAGCCCTAGAACCCATGCAGACACACACAGCCTGCCATGGTGGCTCTTTGTAATCCCAGTTCTGGGGAGAAAAAGACAGCTGGATTCCTTGGAGCTTGCTGGCCAGTCAGCCTAGCAATTTCAAGAGTTTCAAGCATTGAAAGACCCTGCATCAAAATAAAGTAAAAAGTGAATGACGCCTGAGGAATACGGTGTGAATGTGAGGTTGTCCTCTGACCTCGACATGCATGCACACATAGGCACACTCACCCCATACACACGCACATATACACCTACACACACTCATGGGTGCACATCCGCACTCAAAAAGAAACCAGCTAAGTAAGAAAGGAAAGGAAAGCCAAGTACAGCCCAATGACAAGTGTGTGTCACAAATCCTGTTTAACATAAACTCATGAACCTCAATTTCAAAAAAAAAACCTACGTAGGAAGGAAATAAAGTCATAGTGTGTTTGTTACTCAGCCCAGGACGATAGCACTTAAGCAATGTAAGTGTGGAATAATGAGCTCAGCAATTGTCACCGAGCCAAACGTGGAGATTTAGAGGATGACTCTGTGGAAGAGGAGGAAGCAAATGACGACTCAATCCTGATTTCCCTTATTGGGACATCAACCAATAATGTCCAAAATGGAAAAGTTGAGAAATTGCAATATTAATTAGAACTGGGAAGAAAAACAGAGTCTGCCACCAGAGTCAGAAATGGCTGCCCATAGGAGTGGTTGGCCGAGTTGGGAGGGAAAAGGAAACTGGCATTTGTGACGCGGTTGTTAAAGCTCTTTCACTTTTTATATTTAGATTTTAAATTTTACTCGGTTGTTCTGTGTGTATGTTTGATGGGGGAGGGGCACGTGTGGAGATCATAGGACAACTTTCGGGGCTTCTCTCCTTCCTTCCACCCTGGGGAGAGGTTGGACTCGGATTATTATTGGGCTTTCATGGCCAGTGCCTTCGTCTACAGAGCTGTCCCACCTGCCTTGTCTAAATCCTTTAAACAGCTGTAAATTCTGTGAATTTAGTAAAAATAAAAGCTATTAGTGTTAAGGTGTTATCTGAAACTAAAAATAAAAGAATCATATAATCGAACACAGAGGAAGCTCATGAATGCGGATATTGTGCCTAGAATTTATTCTATCATTTACCTCCTGGCTCAACCAGATGGTTTTCAGGTGGTTCTTTTGTGCCTCACCCCACCCCCATTTCATTCAAAGTTAGAATCTCACGACACAGTCCTAGAACTCACCCTTGTAGAACTGAACTCAGAGATCTGCCCACTTGGCTTACCGAAGGGTTAAAGTTGCGTGCCACTATGCCCAGGTTCTTTTGCCTGTGGAAACAGTATATATTGTTCACTTGCGTGGACTTTCTTAGATCAGTGTCTGTAGTGAATAATCCTTAAGTTCTAGAAGAGGTTAAGCTTTCCTAGGGAAATTATGAACTAAAAACACAGCTAAGCTACTGTTTTGGTTCCAAAGAAAAGTTCGATAATAATTGTAAACTTATTATTAGATAAACATCAGACTAGGAGAAGTATTGATCAAATGATATAACATTGTTAAATACCATGATAATGGTGATAAGTTTTGTAAAATATCGCACACATGCACACACGCACACACACATGTGCACGCTCACACACGCACACACACATGCGCACACACGCACACACACCTACACATTTCTGGTAGAGAATATTCATTTGTTCAGGCATGATGAGTGGCTACTGAGGCTGAACTTTTCACACAGTTTCTGTTAGCCATAAACAGTGTGTCTTATCTTCTAGTTAATGTGTATCAAGCTTGGCACTCATTCAAATATCCCTTCCCAGATCCCAGGTGTGAGGATGGGCACCAATCGGAGCTGTCTTCTTTGCCCATTGACCTCACAACTAATCCAAAAGTATATTGCAGAAGTGCTGGCCCCAGTGAACTCTGAGTTTATGCACAGCATTTAAAGCATATCCTTTTGTTTTGATAACTCTGAAATGAGAGGAACCATGCTGGCTTATACCTCTTATGGAATTCCCAGAAAAGAAGTTACAATGCCTGTCAATAACTACCAATAAATAAGTAAAATATTTGGTGGTTACATATTACAGTAAACAAGGGAAAAGTGAAGTTGAGTTTGATACAAAGGTAGGGACTGAATTGTTTCAACTTTTCAGAGTATCTGAATTAGCAGATACCATGCAGCAAAAGAAAGTGAACCATGTGATTAATATGTTATATAAGTAAATTAGATAAGATACATAATATAAGTGAATACATAAATCTTATTTACTAGATACTATCTCCTAACTCTTTGTTGAGAACAAAATATGTATTTTTTTGTACTGACATTATCTGCAAAGGGCTAACTCAAAAGTTTAATTATGATTATTGAACTATCTCCATTCAGCTCCTACCAAAGTAAATGAATGAATACAGGGCATTTTTTGCCTATGCCGTAAGAAACAACTTGACAGGCCCCATAAAGTTTTTGGTTACGTGTCTTGAGAAACCACATTTTGAGTTACAAAAATTACAGATCTCATGGCCATTAAAAGTTACAACACCCCCACCCCCATTAGTTATTGCAATCACATCTAGCTTATTCATTTCTGCCTCCACATTGGGTAACTAAGGAAACAGTGATGTCACTGCTCAACAGTGCTCAGAAACCTCTCTGGTGGACCTCAGGTTTGGAAAGACTGCATTTCTTGCTGGCTCCCACTTCTGCTGCCGGAATAAACTCACACAACTTTTTTCTGACACACTGATAGGGAAAATGATAGTCTGTTGCAAATATGAGATTGTATTTGTAATAAATTAAATAATATACTACATTGTTTCAAGAAAAATTATTCTAAAGTGTACTATTTCTGAAAAGTCCTCTGCATTTGTAGTAGGAGTTTTCTGATGTACAGTGACAATATGAAACCAACCATGTGACCCTAGATTCCCAATAATCCCACCAGCTATGTGCTGTGGACCCTTGACCTCTTGACAACATTCAACACAACTGAATACATTATTCTATTTTTCTGTTGTTGTTACTGTTGTTTTATTTTGTTTTAAAATGCTAGCCCTTTATTATGGTTTGAACTTGAAATGTCCCTCCTGAGTTCATGTTTGGAAGGCTTGGCCTTCAGCTTGTGGTACTAGTTTGATGGCTGTGGAGTTTTCAGGGGTGAGGTCTCCTTGTCAGGACTAGATTAGTAGGGGTGGGCCTTTGGAAGTCATGCCCATCCCTGGTTCTGGCCCCCAGAGCTCTGCTTCTGGATGTGATATGACCTCATGTTGGTGCTCCAACTTAAATTGCTCCTGCCACAGTGCTCTCTCCGCCATGATGGACCGAAATACTCTGAATCCATAAGTCAGAATAAATCTTTCCTCCAGTAAGTTGCTTCTGTGAGGTATTTGGTCACTGTGTGAGAAAAATCACTGATGATTTGTCCCCAAAAGTAAAGCCCACAATAAACACTTGTGCATGGGGGTGTTATTTGGACAAAGAACTTATTGAACATCAGAGGGCTACAGGTGAAGGCAAAGTTATGTTTTGGAGGTATCCACAATTGAAGATGACTCCAGAGGAGCCTTATGTGCCTCAGAACTGTCTTTGAGGGGTTTGAAAGGAAGCGAGTGTCTAAGAGGCCTTATCCTTCACACCTCTGGGGTGAACTTACAGATGTCATTTGCTCATCCCTGGCGTATGCATGAGTGCTGGATTGCTGAAGATTCCTACCTCAAGGTCAGAGAAGCAAATGGCATGAAGTGGAAAGTACCTGATTTCTGCTAGGGGAGAGCAGGTGCGTGGCCTTGCAGCAGCAGATGGAGTTTAGACTGAACCAACACGAAAGGGAATGTTCCACTCCCCACACAAAGCTCTGGAGTAACTGAATGAGGGATTAGCAGTCACCTGCTAAGACTCGCCTTCACTGTCATTGTCAAGCTTTTCTGCCACGCAACTAAACACTGTCCCTGACCATTGATCACCTCTCTCTATCTGCCAAATTGCTGCCTGTCAGCTACCTGGAAGTTTCTTTCCCTGCAGTCTTAACCCGGCAGGTTCTAAAAATTTCACTAAACTATATCTACCCAAGGATGCCTCCTCTAAATACACCAACAAACCTACTTACAAATTCTCTTCCTGTTATGCATCTGCATGACTTCCTGCTCAGCATTTACCACTGTCTGACATTTTCTTGCTTACTGGTTCTATTGGGCTCCGTGAGAACAAGTATCCTATCTGTCTGAGTACGGACAGCTTTAGCCCCTAGTGGGTACTATCAATTGTCTACCAAGTGAATTAAAAGTGTGAATTTTTAAAAAATGAAGTAAACAAGAGTTTCAGGAAGATTCTTATTGAGAAGAAATGCAAAAGGAAATAGAAATTAAATTTTTGACACATATCCAATACTCCACAGTTTTGAAATCTAGTAACATAGAGGAGCAAATCTGGATCTCACCACTTACTATCTATGTGTTTGTGAATAAAGTACTAAGCTATAGTTTGTTTGTTGGGTTGATTGCTTTATTTTTGTGATGCTGGAGATCAAATCTAAGGCTCTCACACATTTGCATGTGCTAGCCAAGTGCTCTACCATAGTGCTAGCTACACAGATGAATATAGTGCTCATCTCACCAAGCTATTGTGAGGATGGCATGAGATAATGCAGAGAAAGTGCTGGGTACAGTGTCAGGTTCATGGTAAATGTTAAGTGTATTCTAATAATTGTTGTCATCATCACCATCATCATCATCATCATCACTATCATCCCCTTCACCATCATCATCACCACCATCATCACCATCACCACCATCATTACCATCATCATCACCATCACCACCATCACCACCATCATTACCATCATCATCATCATCACCACCATCATCACCATCACCACCATCATNTTACCATCATCATCATCACTATCATCACCTTCACCATCATCATCACCATCATCATCACCACCATCATCACCGTCACCACCATCATTACCATCATCACCACCATCATCACCATCATTACCATCACCATCATCATTACCATCATCATCATCATCACCACCATCATCACCATCACCACCATCATTACCATCATCATCATCACTATCATCACCTTCACCATCATCATCACCATCATCATCACCACCATCATCACCATCACCACCATCATTACCATCATCATCACCACCACTATTACCACCACCACCACCACCATCCACATGCTCAATCTTATTTCTCCATTTACTAAAGTATCACACTGAAACTGTCAAATAAATATTTGTTTTATTTTCATACTGTATCTTCATCTTCTCAATTTATAATTCAAACTCCTCTCAATCTGAGTTTTAGGCTTTCATCTGGCTTCATCTCATCTCATCTTCTTTCTTTTACAGCCTGGGACCATGTGGTAAGGCAAATGCCTTTATTGTAGTCATCACACAGAATATTAGTTATGTTTCTGTTGGTGTGATAAAACACCATGACCAAGACAACTTTAAAAAAAGTTTGTTTGGGCTTATAAGTACAGCAGGTTAGAGTCTGTGATGGTAGAGTAATGGCATGGTGGCAGGGGAAGAAGCCAGGAGTCATATTTTGAACTGCAAGTAAGAAGCAGAGAAAAAGTGGACTCAGAATGGCATTCTCAAAGCCTGCCTTCAGTAACATCGTTTCTTCAACAAGGCTACCATCCTGAGTCTTCCCAAACAGTGTCACCAACCAGGAACCAAGTATTCAAATGTCATAGCCTACAGAGACATTCTCATTCAAACTGCCACACTCAGGTCATGAAATCGACCCAGAAACACCACCATCCACTCCTGCAATCTTATTATGGGCTAAGAACTGGCCATTCATTGACTTATGGTAGTATTTTCTCTATGTTCTTCTATGATGTTCTTATCCATGTTGCAACCCTATACTTTATAGTCAATCCTTACACTCTGTAGTTTAGTCTGGACCAATTCTTTCTAAATCTTTTTTTATTTCCTCCATAATTAATCAGCTGATCCTCCCGAGTGTTCCCCATGCTCTATTTTGTTTGGGGTGCTGCTCATCATGGTCCTCTGTGTTCTTTCTGGATTCCTTGAAAAGCTGGACCCAGACACTTGAACAAACACAGGTTAGGTCCTTCCTATAAGACTGCAGGTAGTTGTGTAGTTTCCCTTATGAGATGTCACCGTTGTTCACATGAATTAATTTGCAAGGCTGAAAAATGGTGAAATACAGAAATGCCTCTGCCGTTTTGTTTTCTCTCAGTAATTGGAATGATTTTTCAAGAGTCACTTCTTTTCATCTATAATTGGGTAAGTCAGTAATACAGATTATGCAGGAAGGACAAGATAAATGTTTGGGTTTTCCTTAGTTTAAAAGTTTCTCCAATGATGGATTAGTTCCTTGTCATCCTAAAGTAGACAAATATTTTTAATATTATAAATAGATGACTATATAAACACTTGATAGGTCTCAACTCATTGAAATACTTATCTCATTGAAATTCAAAATGTTCTATTTTCAGAACCTTGATGGGTTGGATCCTGTGTCACAATCCTAGGGACTTTTGTTAGTCTATCTATCTGATACAGCAACACATTCTTGTTTGTTTTAAATAGATCTTGCCCAAAACCTAAACTCATTTGTTCCTTCTTCCTAGAAGCTCTGGTTTACTTTGTAGTAAATGATGTTTCAAGACTATGCTTTCGGAACTGGTCATTGTTTCTGGACTCTTTGGGAAGCAAAAAAATATAATAGTATTAAAAATAAATTACATACTATATAATAAAGTAAAATATATCCTTAAAGTTAAAATACCTCTGAAGTTTATGCTCCCATGTTTGATTCCATTTCCTGACAGTAGGGCTTTTATTTAGCCTCCTTTATAGCCATGTCTCTTTTCTTCTACACCATGAGTCTTGGTTCTCAAAGACTCAAGAGATAAGAGAATAAGGATATCCTGCAATAGTGCATGTCATAGTCTCAGAGCAACAATTCTAATATTACCACCAAAAATTATTACTAGAAACAGTTAAAGGCATTTTTGTGTATCCTCTATTTCTACTTCTCCACTTACAAAAGATTTACTCCTTTTTATGTATATGAATGTTTGCCTGCATGTATGTATAGACACCATGAGTGTGTAGTACCTGACGATCCCAGAAGAGGGCCTTGGATGCCCTGGAACTGAAGTTATGAATGGTTCTGATCGCCATGTGGGTGATGGGAACTTATCCCATATCCTCTACAAGAGTAGCAATGCTCTTAATGACAGAGACATCTCTCAGGCCCCTGTTCCTCCATTTTAAACCTATATTATAGCATCACTTATAATTATTACTTTTTGATCTTTAGTCTTAGTTCTACAAGTAATTATGCATTTGATGTTCATAATCCATCTGTAGCTCAGTTTATTGCTGTTAAGTTACTCTTTAAAATAATTACATTTCTTTAGTTGTGTGTATATATGTATATGCATGTAACAGTACACATGTGGAGGTCAAAAGGCAATCTGTAGGACTTGTCTGTCTTCTTCCACTTTGTGGGTCCTAGGTATTGAACTCACTTTAGCAGGTTTGGTTACAAAATTTCTTGACTTATCAAAGCATCTCATTGGCCCTGGGTTATTTTTGTTGTTTTACTGTGTTGTCCTATTTAGTAGAGTCCTAAAGAAATACTCATAGAAATGACACTCAAAAGGTTCTCACATAATGCTAATAGTTTACTCACACTTTTTATAATTTAAGGAATGTTTTGCTAGATGCAAATCTTGAATATATTCCTTGGGTAACATCTTAAATATGTGTTACTTATGTAAATGTTAAATATGCCATTCCGTTTCCCTTTGCCATAAAACATTGCTGTCAAAATGTCTGTAATCTAATTTTCTGCCCCCTTTGGGATAGATATCCAGGGAATTTTTCTTCTTCTACTTAGACTGTTACAAAGCTGGGCGTGGTAGTTTAAACCTATAATCTCAGTACTTGGAAATCTGGGGCAGAAGGATTATGAACTGTAGTTTGGGTTACATTGTGAGACACTGTCTCAAGAGTGAAAGTAAACAATCAGAAAAAGAGTTTAAGGCTTCAACATTTTCCTTTAGGAAATACCCTTAAATTATATTTTTTTCACTCTTTGCTTTATTACCTGATGTGGGATTCCCCTCTGTATGCTGTGAACAATATTGATTAATAAAGACACCCTGTTTTTCTTCAAGAACTTCTATTGTCCAGATTTTGGATCATTTTAACTTTTTTCATATATTTTGTTTTTTTCCTCTCCCAGCTACTTCCATATTCTCCCCACCTCCCTACCCACCCTTCACACACTCTCTCAAAAAAAAACTAAGAAAGAAAACCCCAAACAAACAAACAAAAACCATTAAGACAATCAACAACAAGAACCAAACAAGAAGCTCCTCGTGTTGGCCTGCCATGAGTATGGTTGATATACCCCGTGATACTTCATGGGAGGCCATAGTAACAATCGCACATAAAGCTTCTGGGCTAGAGGTGGGCTTTGTGCCCATGTCCCCTTCTCTGTGCTGGGGTTTTATCTAATGAGCCTGTACAGCTCCTGTGCATGCTGTCACAGTCTCTGTGAGTTCATAGTCATGACTGGAAGATAATGTTTCCTTGGAGTCATCCATCCCCTTGGGCTGTTACAATCTTTCTGCCTCCCCTTTCCAATAGATCCCATGAGTCCTGAGACGGGGAGGGGTTTGATGGACACACCCTGTTAGGACTGAGTGCTCCAAAGTCTCTCAGTCTCTGCACATTGTTCTCCTTCTCTGCCTCTTTTTAGCATTTAGCAATTAACACATTTTTTCCACGTAATATTTTTATTGATTCTCTGGGAGTTTCCCATCATATACCCGATCACAATGCCTTCACAGTCCATCCGTGTTCATCTTCCTCATAATCCCCCAAAAAGAAGTAAAAAAATCAAAAGTTAAAAAAGAGAAAGTCTACTTTGTGTTATCTATATTCTCACTGGAACATGGTCCAATTCTCAGTGGCCTGACCCTTAAAGACCGTGCTTTCACCAGAAGCCATCAGTTGTAGAGACCTATTCTTCAGCATCTATGTATTGACTTCTGCATGACCCTCAGTGGTAACATGTGCCACAGACACCATCCCAGTCCTGAGCACAACTGGGTGGATGGGTGGAGCAAGGGTGGTCACAGTCCAGGGGAACCAAGCCTACCCTGGGTAGGGGGTGGGGGCGTAAAACTTTTTAAAAGTTTTTAAATTGTTTGCGTGTGTATCCCTTTTTCCTTTTTTTATTTTTTAGAAATCAAGGTGCTGGCTGGAGAGATGGCTCAGTGGTGAAGAGCACTGGCTGCTCTTCCAGAGGACCCAGGTTCAATTCCCAGCACCCACACGGCCGCTCACAACTGTAACCTCAGTTCCTAGCGAGCCAACGCTTTCACACAGACACACATGCAGGCAAACACCAATCCACATAATAAAATAAATCATAAGACAAAGGAAAGAAGGAAAGAAAGAAATCAAGTGCTAGTTTGTTTTGATATAAATCTCATGCTGGCTTTGAACTACATAGAACAAGCTCTCCTGGAACTCATCAACCTTCTGCCTCGGTTTCAATAACACTAAGCCTGTGCTACCATGCCCAGCTTCCTCTTTCTTTTAATTAAAAACAAAATTCACTTTCTCCTTCTGCTGGTTTATTCTTATGCTCTTTCTCATTTACCCTTCATTTCTAAAATGATTTTTCCTTTTATTATATTCTTTCCTGAGTTCCATTATCTATTTTTTCTAATTTTTACTTATAATGTTCTTTTATGTCACCATGTCTTGGTGTCTTCTAGATCATTCTGATGAAGTCAGCTACGGCTTGGGCATCTGCGGGGATGTTATTCTACTCTTGGTCCAGTAGTTGATGTGGTTAGCACATGTTTTGACTTTGGTCTTTTCCTGTTACCTACTTTGGTGTGAAATCCATCCCCTCCACTGTGAGAAGGCCTAGTTCAGACTTCCCAGAATCACTTTTGGTCCCTGCAGTGCTAATAACATGTTAGCATGCATTCTTAACTTCCTGCTTTTGTCTCCCTCTCTAATTTCACCTGGACCGTCTCTGCCCAGAACTCCATTGTCCTCGTCTTTCTCATTTTTCATTCATATCCGGCCATCTTGCTACAGCGTCCGACTCTGGACTTGGGGAGCCCTGTGTGGACTAAGTTCACAGACTCTGACCTCTGTAACTGACCACTACTGGTGCAGATAAAACCCTGTGGATTTCAGCTGGTACCTTCCATTCATCACACTCTGCTTACAGCGAATGTCCCTGGGCAGTTTAGAGATCTGTCACCTGCTGTCCTGTCTGGCTTCCTCATCCTTACCCTACTCACCAAGACTAGATACATCTGTGGTCCCTGGTAATTGCCCACTGTATCAGGCTTTCTTGGACTGCCAGTCACCAAATCATGACACAGAGACTTATTATTAATTATAAATGCTCAGCCTTATTTTATGCTTGTCCCACTAGCTCTTATAACTTAATATAACCTATTTATCGACATTTTGCCTCAGGGCTTTTTAACCTTTCTTTCCTTCTTTCTTTCTTTCTTTCTTTCTTTCTTTCTTTCTTTCTTTC
>LOEQ01008655.1:128723-138836 GCA_001685075.1 Bramus lutescens
GGCTGGCAACAACTCTCAGTTCCCAGAGGCTGTTGGCAAGGTTTTGCCATTTGTCCTCCTCCTAAGCACGTGGTCCTAGCATCACTGCTTCTGCATCCTCAGCCAGACTGCTCTGATTTCTTCTAAATGTTCCCCTGGTTAGATCCGGCCTGCCTGAGATAATCCATCTTTTGATTAACTAGAAGTCAACTAATTAGAGATCTTAATTACACCTGTAAAATCTCTTCTTCTGTGTAATATAACAGTTATGGGAGTGGTACCCCATCCTATCCACAAGTCGATCTCTTGTTCAAGGGAAGGGGATGACACCAGGCATAGCTAGGCTCTTAGGGTCATTTTGGAATTTGGTCAACACAGAGGGGCCAAATACGTGCAATCAGAGGTTGGCCAGGGGAAATGGCATAGTATTAATGACCACATTAATAGCTGACTTCACAAAATTTATTGGATTTCTTTTTCAATGAATCAACATTTAAAAGATGGAGACAGAAAGAGAGGAGGAAGCTGCTGTGAAATGGCCTGATTAGCAGATGTAGATTGGGAACTTCATGAGGCAAGTATAAAATAATTCAAACTTCCGGGTGCAAAACTTCCAGCTCACGGTCAAGCCGCAGTCTTTCTAACCGTGGTAACTGACTGACGAGGGATGAGTTCCTCAGTACACTGCCCTTTGGATTCTTTATAAGACTTGGTAGCTCTGAAGACAAGATGACCACATTGTCGCTTTCTGAAGAGGTCATTCGTTACTCTGCTTTTTCTTCAGTTGCCTAAAATGCTTCATTATTTTGCAACACATGCAAGATGGCCCAGAAGTAATTTTCCTTCTATTTTTGCCCACAAGGTGGAAAATTAGGGATAAAAAGGGGTAAAATACAACTTTATTTTTGCTTTTCCCAGAAGAGTTAACAAGGAAGTTTTTTTTTTTAATTTTTTTCCTGCCTGCTTTTCCACTTGCTGTGAAATATTATGTTGGCTGTAACTGTTGCTCACTTCATCCCTTTTTGGCCAAAGCTTTCTTGTGTATGACCAGAGCTCATCCTGGGGTCTTATGGGATAGAGAGGATTCTGTCTCCTGAGCCTTGGGGACATGATCTTTCTGCCTGTCACCACAGTTAGATGTCCTTTCATGTCATTGCCTCTTTCTCTGGATTGAAGCCATTGTTCCCAACACGTCTGCTCAGAAAAAAACGCTACCTCCAGCTGTAGAAATACGGGCGCTCCCAGGGAGAAAGGAGCATATATGGTCCTTGTTTCTTTTTGGTCTTCAGTATGAGTATATTAATAAGAATATATTAATATTGGCCCACAGGAACACTGTACATTTCAGGAGAAATATACTTCATTTGACTTCATTTTATTGTTTTTATCTTCTGCTAACTTTTAAAAATTAACTCTAATGTGATGGAAATTTTCAAGAAATTTAATAGGAAATAACCCCCAGGATTAGCTGCTATGTCTACTTTTACAGACTTTTTCTTCTGTTCACTTTTAACTTCATTTTATGACAAACTCGTTTGTGAGTGAATGAATTTTTGTTTTCTGATTTTTTTTTCAGAACTTGGGGAGTCCCTAAGTATTTTTTCAACTCGGATTCAAAATGCTGTTCTGAGCATCAGGGTAAAAGCAAGTCCAGGCCTCTGCCCTAAGAAAGAGCAGCTCACATAAGGAGCACAAAATTACAATCAGGCATATCAGGGTTTGAACTCCTTTCTGGCCACATGCTGGATATAAACCACAGTGTGTGCTACAAATCTGTGTGCTTTCTGTCTGTAAACTGGGCATGACGAACCCAATTTCACTGGGCTGTAAATACCAAAGGACCCCAGTCACATGAAAATATATCATAACTGAGATGGGATGATCAAAGAAATGAATCATTTGGTATTGTAAATTCCAAGGAAAACTGAACTGATTCCTATGAACCCCCTTTGATAGCATGCCCGCCAAAAACTAGCGCCACTGTCTGTCTTTTCGGGTGTTTTGTTTTCTTTTGTTTTGAGACAGAGTCTCTTCATATAGCTTTGGCTGTCCTGGAACTTGCTACATAGAGCAGGCTAGCCTGGAACTCACAGAGATCCCTCTGCCTCTTGCCTCAGCCTCAGCCTTTGCCTCCGCATGCTGGAAACAAAAGTGTGTGCATCTTTCTTAATGGTAATGTTGGAAGGAGCCATTTTCTAGGGGCAGGAGAGATGACTGAGGGCTAAGAGCATCTGCTGAGAGCCTGAGTTAGAATCCGCAGCATGCAGAGAAGCAGGCCTGGTCATAGAGGTGTTTATACCCCAGAGTTGGGGGGGTCAGGGCACAGAGAGAAGGATTGCTGCAGCCTGCTGGCTGGCAGGAGCTCCAGGTTTAGGAAGGCTTTATCTTGAGGGAATAAGACAGACCAGTGGTCCTCAACCTTCCTAATGCTGTGACCCTTTAATACAGTTTCTCCTGTTGTGGTGATTCCCCAACCATAAAATTATTTCACTGCTACTTCACAACTGCCATTCTGCTACCATTATGAATCATAATGTAAATATTTGATATATAGCCTACCTGATATGTGACCCCCTGAAAGGGTTGTTTTACCCCCCCAAAAGGAATTGTGACCCACACGTTGAGAACCACTGACATAGAGTGATGGAACAGGATACTGGAAGTCATCCTCTGGCCTCTACACACGTGCATGTGTGTACACACCTACAGACACTTGTACATATAATACACACATACAATTTTTAAAGTTACCATATTATTTTTATGCTCTGCACGTATGCCTTTATCCCACATGTATGCAGTGCCCAAGGAGGTCAGAGGACAGTGTCAGATCCCCTGGGACTAGAGTTGCAGGCAGTTGTGAGCCACTCTGTGGGTGCTGGGAATAGAACTCCTGTCCTCTAGAAGAGCTGCCAGTGTTCTTAACAGCTGAGTCATCTCTACAGCTCTCCCACACACAAATTTTAAACTAGTCCTAGAAGAATGGATATGCAACATTTTCTAGTCAATATTATGCTGGAATGGCTAGTCAACACAGCAGGCAATGAAAAGGAAAAAAGAATAGAAAATAAAACTAAACAAAAATTGTCAGCATCTGGAGTAATGAAACAGGTTTTCAGCCTAGTTTAATATATGACACATTTATTTTGAATTTATTCTGTGTTAGTGTTTTGCCTGAATGAATGTATGTATGTCTTGTGAGTACCTGGTACTCAAAGAGGTCAGAAGAGGTATTTGATCTCCTGCAACTTGAGTCACAGATGGTTTTGAGCCAACATGTAAATGCTGGGAGTTGAACCAGAGTCCTCTGCAAGAACAAATCCCTCAACCCCTATGGCAACTTTCAAGCCCTTGTTATATGATGAATTTATAAAAATAAATTTTATTTGTATGCTCTAACAAAAACTAGGTAGAAACACATTTTAAATGCTTTTTATTTATGAAGAACCTAAAAATTACTTTTATAAGGAATCTTAGCGGGGCAGTGGTAGTGCACGCCTTTAATCCCAGCACTCGGGAGGCAGAAGCAGGCTGATCTTTGTGAGTTTGAGGCCAGCCTGGTCTACAAGAGCTAGTTCCAGGACAGGCTCCAAAGCTACAGAGAAACCCTGTCTCAAAAAGCCAAAAAGAAAAAGAAAAAAAGAAATCTGTGAGGCCAGCATGGAAAAATTCATAAAATGTGTTTGACCCATGATCAAAACTATAATCATTTAGAATTATACGCATATCTTCAATTCCTTTGCATGTTTCTTGCTTCAACACATTGGTTTAACTAAGCCCAAATCACAATTATATCCAACATTTATTCTAACATGTACCTGCATGTAGCATCTGTACAAATGAATGTGGCTGGAAAAAAGTAATATGAAAATAATGGCTGGTTTCATTTTAAATTCAAGATTGCTGATCTCAGTGGAGCCCTACGAATGCTCCACAATTATATCATATTTCTCTTGTTCTTCCTCACATTCTTTTAGGCCCATTTCTGTTAAATAAATATACAAATAGAAAATTACCCATACCATGTGATCCAACAATTCCACTTTTGTCTACATACCTAAAAAAATTGAAGACAAGGATTTGAGTAGATATTTATATACATGTATTTATGCCAGAATCATTCACAAATGCCAAAAGATACAAACCACTTGACAGTCCATTATCAGATTAACAGATGAGCAAAAGTGTGATGTGTGTATAATACATATGTTTACACTCATAATGAACTATTATTCAGCTTATAAAATGTAAAATTCTTTGTTTTTATATTTTGCATATTTTTAAACTATGTGTACACATGTGTATCTATATAAGGGTATGTGCATAGGAGTGCAGTTGCCCCTAGAGGCCAGAAGATAGCACCAGATACCTTGGAACTGGAGTCGTAGGCAGTTACAAGCCACCGGATGGTGGGTGTTGAGAAGTGACCTTAGGCCCTCTACAAGAGCAGTCCACACTTTTAACCACTGAGCTATCTCCCCAGCCCACAAAATGAAAGGTTCAGACGTGTGTTACAGCACGAGCAAATATGCATGACATTGTGCTAGCTAGAATAAGCCAGTCGCAAGGACAGATAGTGTTATTTGATTCATATGAGGCATTCAAAATTGTCAAATCTAGAGAAACAAAGAGTACAAGTGTGGTTGCTAGTAGTTTAAGCAGAAAGATAGATGGTTGCTGTTCAGTAGGCATAGAATTTCAGTTCGGGATGGGTGCTGGCTTGTTTTTCGTCAACTTGACACATGCTAGAGTCACCTGGGAAGAGCAAATCTCAATTGAAAAAAGGCCCAATCTGATTGGTCTGTAGGCAAGCCTGTGGGGCATTTTCTTGGTTAATGATTCATTTGGGAGGGCCCAGGACACTGTGGGTGGTACCATGAGCAGATGGGCCTGGACTGTATAAGAAAGCAAGCTGAGCAATTCACAGAGTGCAAGACACTAAACAGCCTTCCTCCATGGTCTCTGCTTCAGTTCCTGCCTCTAGAGTCCTGCTGTGACGTCCCTCGAGGGTGGATTGTGACGGGGAGGTATAAGATGAAATAAGCTCTTTCCTCCTCCAGTTGGATTGGCCAATGTTTTACCATAGCAACAAAAACCTAACTAGGAGAGCATGAAGGAAAGTTCCAGAGATGCTCAGCAGTGGAGATGCATGCCATGCTGCGGAATCGTACAGTTAGCTGCAAAATGTTAAAATTTGAAATGTTAGCTTCTTTTAATTTATCGCACAAGTGCATGCAGGCGTGTAAGTGTGGCAGACACAGGGTCAGTCTTGGAAGTCAGCTTTTTCCTGACACCTTGTTGGATCCAGAGATTGAGCTCAGGTCATTAGGCCAGTGCACAAAACTGCTAGCCACTGGGCCATCTTGCCAGTCTTTTTCTGTTTTACAATTTTTGTGACTTGAGATCCAACCAGGGGCCTCACATAACTAGATATTTTGCTACAATTTCTAGGAATAATTGAAATTTGAAGACTTCCTTGAGAGAAACATTAAGTAAGGATTCTTGGAAAAGGAAACTTAGTGCCTATATCTGTCACCCTAATCACTGTGATTTTACATTTATTTATTGGCACATGCATGCCACAGCACACATGGAGGTCAGAGGACAACTTTCGAGAGCTGGCTCTCTTCCTCTCACGTGAGTCCTGGGCATCACATTTAGATCGCTGGGCTTGGCAGCAAGGTCCTTTACCCACTGAACCATCTCACCAGCCCGAAGGACCAAGTTTCATTTGCCAGAGACTCTTTTGGGTTGAGGAGTCTCCTTTCACAACATTTCTCGTTTTTAAATTAAAACTATGCATATTCTCTGTTACGAATCTTAGTGCACTGCATGGCCCCAAACGTCTAAGAAAGCAGATAAACAACCTGAAACACTTGTATGTGTTGGAAAAATAAGCAGCTCATTTGGGAGGGCATATGGTCTATTGCAGCTTAACTCCCAATTCTTTGCTTTTAATTAAGCTGAACAAGGAATAATTACATTGCTGCTAATACATCATTAAAATTATTTTGATAATTGATATAAAGTATTTGCTGAGATAGTTTTTCATAATCGTGAAGGGGGTCATAACTCTGAGGAGTTTCAAAAAGAAACCCGTTAGCCTTGCTTTATCAAAATTCTTCTAGCTGGTTATTTAAGTGGAAGACTTCCTTCACAGTGAATGGCTTTAAGTTATGATGAACAGTTTCAGGCACCAATCTTCACGTATGTAAGGGTTAGCATTTCGTAAAAACTGGTTTAGGAAGCACACAGTCAAAGGAGTCAGGTGATGCCTGAGCTAGTAAAATGGCTCATGTTTTCCCTTCCCCAAACACCAATGTTTTCCAGATTCCGTCAGCACCTGACCTTGCTTTCTGACAGTGAGAAATCAAAGAAATGAAGAGAGAACCATTTCCACCTGCCTTCCTCACCAGCACACCTCAGCAGCACACTGTCCAGCAACTGCGCCTGCCCTCTGCCATGCTCAATTTCATTAATAATCAAAAATTTTTGATTTAAATTTGTGAAATAAGTTGTGGGACTCTTTAAAATTAGAATTAGCAGGAATCTGGTGTATGAGGTTATGGAACAAAAGACTTAAGTAAGAAATGTTGCTGGGGGGGCCAGGCGGTGGTGGCGCACGCCTTTAATCCCAGCACTAGGGAGGCAGAGGCAGGTGTATCTCTGTGAGTTTGAAGCCAGCCTGGTCTAGAGAGTGAGTTCCAGAACATCCAGAGCTACACAGAGAAACCCTGTCTTAAAAATAAAATAAAAAGAAAAGAAAAAAAAAGAAATGCTGATGGGAGTAGGATTGTTCTAGCATCAAGATCACAATTGGCTCTAGCTTCTAAAAGCCAACATTCCCCTAATAGTGGTATGTTCACTGCAGTTAGCACAGTGAGTGTAAGTAGGCTACTCCTATAGTATGTTTTGTAACGGTGGAAATGAGCAAGCCACCATACATAGTGGGGTGGGAGAAGAGGGTCTTGGAGAAGGCATATATCAGCTGAGTTTTGAAGGAGCATTAAGAAAATCTAAATCAATGTCGGTACACTGTTTTAGAAAGACTCAGTATTATACAGAGCAAGTCTCCTCAGATTGATTCATAGTTCCCCTGCAACTTCAATGGAAATCCCAAACTGCTCTCTGTTCACTGCTACAGAACAGCACAGCGGGCTGCTCCATCCCCGCTGGAGGCAGCCAGTCAGTGAGTAAGAGACTTCCACTTCCCCTCAAACTCAGCGGCTGACTCATCTGCCTCTGGCTTCATCGGAACCTCACCCCCAAAGCAATGTGTGTATGAGTGCGTCCGTGTACAAGGAGAGGAGAAAGGCGGATTCTAGAACGTGGTTAAGATGCTGTTGGAAAGAGGACTTAGGGAATAGTTGCTGGGATGCAGCCTCGAACACTCGCTCTGCTTCCCAAGGCTGCCTCTCCTAGTATACTGTAACGTTCTGGAGAGAGACTGGGTTAGAACCACCTCTGTGTTTCCAGCAGGATACCTGGCACATCTCAGGCACTCAAGATGTAGTGAACAAAGATTAATACCCAAAGACCTAACTGATCAGACCAACCCAAACAGAAATCAGGTCAAGAGCCTCTCCTCAGGACCAATGTGCTGGCAGAAAAACCTGGGTGGCCAGAGAGAGTAGGTGGTAAATTGGGAAGCTGAGCTGACTTAGTGACTTGCTGGACAGACACATTGACCTTCACTGGGGAGTGCGTGGAGATGGTAGCGCTGGGGTGGCTTCTTGCCTTCTGATGAGAGGGGTCCAGCCGTGACATGATGCTATGCTACAGCATCTACCCAATTTTAAAAGGCTCAGAGCAGATGTCTGTCTGCTGGTATTCAGGTGTGACACATGGCTTGCCCTCCCACTGGAGCAGGACTTCTGGTGGCAGCAGCTCTCAGGAGCAGTACCCAGCTTGCTCCTTGCTCTGGCCAGCCACTTGCTGGACTAGCTTGGGTGACACCACAATGCTCATGCACCAGGTTTATAGGGTTCACATACTGCTTCTGTTTTGTGGGCTAGAACACTGGTAATGCCTCATGCCTCATCAGTGACGATAAATTTCTAGTCCTCTGTGGAAGGAATAGTAAGGAACTCAGAGAAATCCAGCAGTTTCCTGACCTAAGGCCAAACCTAAGCTAGTGTGGACTACAACCAGCCTTCACTTCGGTTATGTAGAGCTTTAAATTTACTCTCCTTTGATGGGCAAGGGGCTGGATACAGGCTGCACTCTGCCCTCTACATTCCTACATCTGCTGGGAGGGAGGGCACCCTTTTCTTCTCAGAGTCACTTCCCGTTTGCCGAGCCAGACTATCTCAGCCTAGCAGAGGTCCTCATCTAACTGGCACAGAAGCCCAGTATTCTGTTTCCATCCGGTCCATAGGATGGATCCAGAAGCCTTGAATTGTTCTTGCTCCAACAGGAAATGTGCCAGAGACTTTCTTACTGGCAATGAGGCTCCCAAGATGTTTGTCCACCTTGGCCTTGAGGGACACCTGATTCCCACATGGCCCAGCTTCCCAGCCTACGCATACCTTTCTGCATCTTCCGGGTTGTGGTCTGTCTGCTGTGCATCCTCTAGCCATCTGGCCACTCTGCCATGTGCAGGCCAGAGCTGCTGCTCGGCTTACCCTCTACCTGCCCCTTGGCTCCATGCCTGATGGTTTCCTGGCTCACAGCTTGGCCCTGACCTTCCATTCACATGTGCCTAGGCTTCTGCACTGATGCCTACATCATTCCTTAATGCTGCTGGTTCCAGCATTCCTCAGGACTCCAAGGCTCAGAACTAACAGCCTATGATCTGGACCAAAGGCAATGGTTCTGTCCAGTCATCCTTGACCAGGTGGGTATGCATCCCCTACACCTCTTTACAGATAGACCCTGGACCCTCCCTTATTCCACCACTCAGTCCCCACCCCACCTCCTGTGCTCAGTGACTCTGCTTTTGTCCCACCATTGTCTTGCAGCCAGGCTGTCTTTTCAGATGACAGGTGATCGTTCCTGGCTCTGTTTTCTTCAGCTGGGTCACAGGCTCTCAGGAACACCTTTCATAGTTTGACCCAGTTCCTAAGTTCCTCCCCACGTTCTTCGTCTTTTTTACTCTCTTACCCTTTCCTCTCACACACATGGCCTCTTTGGGGTTGGGGTCTACAGATGATGTGGCCTCAAAGTTACAGCAGGAGGAAGCAAAAGCCTAGTCTGAGTGGAAGGGAGGTGTCTGTGCTAAAAGTCCACACTTGCTGGATTCCCTGGTACCCTGAGTGGCCTGGCGTGCCAGACCTGAGAAGTACAGGCCAGCAGAACTGGACAGAAAGCCTGGGCTAGAGAGAGCTGAGAGACCAGGAGTTACGGACTAAAGGTTTGTGTCCCTCTCATCAAAAGTATGCATTGATTCCCACCGTGTGTTAGCATTTGGAGGTGGGATGTTTGGGAGAGAATTGGCATTAAAGGAGGAGGTCGTGAATGTGGTATTGTGAGATATTAGTTGAAGATGTGTTACGTTTGTTTATGCGGTGGAATTCTTAACGATGCAGAGATGTGTTGCATTCATTTATGTTGCATTTGTTTAACTCTGTGAAGCTGTGTTACTTTGCCTGCCTACTTTTTAGACCTGATTGGTTTAATACAGAGCTGAACATCTAATAGCTAGATAGGAGAGGATAAGGCGGGGCTGCTAGGTAGAGAGAATAAATAGAAGGAGAAAGAGAGAAGAAGGAAGAACAACAGGAGAAGGAGAGAGGAAACCAGGGGCTAGGCACCCAGCTACATAGCAAGCCAAGGAGTCAGAAGTAAAAAAAAAAAAAGTATATAGAATAGAGAAATATAAAAGCCCCGAGGCAAAAGGTAGACATGGTAATTTAAGTTTAAAAAAAAAAAGCTGGCTAGACTGGACCAAGCTCCTAAAGTCCAGTTGGAGAGTGGGAGAAATGAGAATTTGAGCAAAGAGATCAAGACCATGATGGGGACACCCACTGAAACAGCTAACCTGAGCTAATGGGAGCTCACCTACTCCAGCAGGAGAGGGAAAGAACCAGCACAGGACCAAACTAATCCCTCTGAATGTGGGTGACAGTTGCATGGCTGGGACAGACTGAGGGGCACTGGCAGTGGCACCAGGATTTATCCCTACTGCTTGTACTG
>LOEQ01008656.1:7197-21949 GCA_001685075.1 Bramus lutescens
AAAAAAAAAAAAGCGAAGAAATAAATAAATAGAACATTTACCAGCAAAAGAATGATGTAAGAAAAAAAGACTGCAAAAACGTGAATTTGGAAGGTTGATGTAAAACTCAGTGGTTAAAAGCACTGGCAGCAGACCTGGATTTCGGTCCCAGCATCAACACAGTAACACAGTGCTCACGACACTCTGCTCCTCAAGTGCTAGGGAGTCTGATGCTCTCTACTGTTCTCTAGGCATCGGAAATGCATGTAGTACACATAAATAACTGCAGGGAAGTCACTCATACACCTCTAAAATTAAAATTAATTAAATAGTCTTAAAATGTGAGTTTTATTTTTTGACCACGGACATTTGGCTGCTTTTTGTTTTGAGTTTTTGTTTTGTTTTGGCTTTGTTGTGGTTTTAGAGGAATATATTCAAAATCTGTCATTTCTCCAATTTTATGAACTTCCTTCTTCTTATATTTGAACTGTGTAAAAATGCCTCTATCTTATTTTTAAAAGTTTTCTCTTTTTTCTTTTTGTTTTTCAATACAGGGTTTCTCTGTAGCTTTGGAGCCTGTCCTGGAACTTGCTCTGTAGACCAGGCTGGCTTTGAACTCACAGATATCTGCCTGACTCTGCTTCCAGAGTGCTGGGATTAAAGGCATGTGCTGCCACCGCCCAACTTTAAAAGTTTTCTTAAAGAATTACTAAAACATCATTAGCCATTGGCTTCCTTTAAAACCAAACATCCAAAATTTCTTCTCCACTCTCCTTGGTCACCCTCTTGTCAACGTTACCCCGGCCTCTGGCATGTCTTGTCTTTGAAACAGTTTTTCCTCTGTCAAGGAGTGGCTCCTTTACCACACCAGGTCAGTCAAGAATTTCTTCAGTGACCAAGGTTTTGGGTGGATTAGGCACAACCTCTTCTTTCAAATTCACAAAAGGCAAAAGTAAGATATTCTTCCAATGAGAATTCCAGTAGCAGAGAAATTTCCCCAAGTAGGCAGAAGTGGACAATCCATAGCAAATGCTCCTGAGGGCCCAAACTCATTTTTGAAACAAGAACTTCATAGTTTCAACTTGAATTCTTTCCTCCCTGGAATGGAAAAATCATTCAGAAAGCACAGTATTATTAGCAGTTATCAGAAAAATATATCCTACACTATAATTTGTTTTATACTTAAAAATTCATAACAGTATAAAGCCTGTGGGTAAGCTGTAATGCAAAGAATTTATTTTCTATAACACATAAGGGTTTATTTCACCTTTCTTTCCTTCCTTCTATTTTCTTTTCTTTTAAAAAATACTTTCCTCTCTTATTGGAAATAGATTTTCTCATATAATATATCCTGATTATACTCTCCCTTCCCTCTTCTCCTCCAGTTCTTCCCCACCTTCCTCCCCTCCAGATCAACTTCATTTCTGCCTCTCGTATCAAAGAGGTAACAACAATGCTACCTACAGTAAGATCAAACAAAACAAAATAAAGAAATTACATGCGAGTTAGACAAGGCAAATCAACAGAAGGAAAAGAGCTCAAGAGAAGGCACAAGAGTCAGAGACCCATTTGTTCAATGACTCAGGAGTCCCGTAGAAACACTAAACTGAAAACTATAATATACATGCAGCAGACACAGCATGTATTGATCCCGTGCATGCTGCTTCAGTCTCTGTGAGTCCTTGTGATCTTTGCTGCTTCGTTTCTTTAGAGGGCCTTGTTGTCTTGGTGTCTTTTAAACACTTTTAAATGTGAGTTTTGTTCTTTAACCACAGGCACTTGGTTACTTCTTTGTATGGGTTTGGTTGGCCAGAGAAACCATAAGCACATGCCTACAAATGGGCTCTGTGATTCGATGTTCATTATTATCCCTGTATATGTCACTGTGGTAAAACTTTATATGAAGGACTGGCATTGGCAGCAGGCTTTTATTTTTGTTATTGTTGTTCTGGAAAACCTTGACTATTGTGGGCTATTTGGTCACACTGTGAGACTGTGTTAATAAAATCAACCTTGCATCAAGGGGTGGAGCCAGCAACTAGCTGATAGGAATTAGGCACAGAGAGTGTGGAGGATTCAGGAATAAAGATAGAGAGACTCATAGGAAGGAGTAGGTAGGGATTTAGAATTTCACTGCCCTTTTGATTTAGAATAGCTTGAAAGACACTCTCATACTGGGTCTTTGGGAAAAAAGGAAGCTCAGCTGTTTGGTTTTTGGACTTTCTGAGCTAGCAGGTTTTCACCCCACCATCTGATTCCTGAGTCTTTATTGGTAAATAGAATGATAGAGACTTAGTTAAAAACTAAATTTGATGGCAGTGGCAGAGTCAGTGCCTGCAGGAATTGAAGTCCTGCCAGGCCTTGGCCTGAGCAGCCAAGCACTGACTGTGAAGATCTCTGGGGCACAGAAAAAAAGGTGAAATATCAGTAGATACAGGTGTAGCTGCTAAGCCTACAGAAAACAACACTGGACAATCTGAAGGACCGAGAGCCCACGAGGACAGGGTGGCTGCGGCTGACATTCACTGCAGTTGACCAAGTGCTGCCTTGAATGGCACATCCAAAGAGAACATGTTTGTACCACAGAAACATGACTGACCTTATCCTTGGTAATGAAAGGAGAGGCTTGTATTGTCCAATTTCTTAGCCACAAGCTATGTCTGTCTCTTTATTTTCCATTAAATCAATTAAAATTAAATGAAATTTAAAATATAGTCATCCAAGCCACATTTCAAATGCTTGGCAGCCAATGTAGCTATGGCAAAGGATTTACATGGGTAGTGGAAGTGCTTTTACCCAGGACGTTTGGAATGTGTAGCTATAATTACCACATTGTGAGGAAGTGTCTGTTTCAGGTTGTTCAGAGCCTGTTTCTCCACAGTCTTGATAGCCGGTGGTTGTTAATCTCTTAATTTTTTTAATCACTAGCATTATTTGAAAACTGCATTTATAAAGCATACAGTATGAACCACATGTTTAGGCACGCTTCCTGAATCCTCTTTTGGCTTAGTGTTGAACTGAAACATAGCTGAGTGCTTCTAAAGTAAACATTTTCCATTTCCAGAATTCTCAGAAGAGTTTTTGCATTTTAAATATGTTAAAATAAATCTTGTGATGTGGTTTTAAAGGGTGGCTGCATTGCTTCAAACTGCTAGTGCTGTAAATTTCAACTCAACACAATTTCTTCTGAAAGTCTGTCCTGGCGAGAAAGTGTGCTCTACTTTTGTTTTGACTATCAATTACTGCTCAGTTTAAAATTTTTATTGAGAATTTGAACATTAAATCATCCTTGGAAATTTATCAGATTCATTTTTGAGAGACAAGCAGTTGGTGCTCAGAAGCATGAACAGGACCATTTTTTTGCAGTAAGTCAAAAGCTACATTGTGATAGTTGTTTCTCATGTGTTACTCGTGTTGTCTGCTAGAAAGAGTCAAGGAATAGTCTTTCTATCCCTGGGGATTGATATCACCTGCATATTTGAAAAGTTAGTGGTTTGCCTTCAAATGCCATCTGATGATACACCGACCATGCACAACCCATTTGATGATAACACCAACCATACACAGCCCCATCTGACGGTACATACCAATGATGCACAGCCCCATCTGAGAATATACACTGACCATGAACATGCAATCGGACGATATAAAATGACCATGCTCATCCCCATCTGATCACACATACAGACCATGCACACCCCATATGATCATACACACCGACCATGCACACCCATCTGATGATACATATCGACCATGCACAACCTCATCTGAGAATATACACTGACCATGAACATGCAAACTGAGGATGCACAATGACCATGCACAGGCCCATCTGATCATACACACAGACCATGCACACTCCATCAGATAATACACACCGACCATGCACACCCCATCTGATCATACACACCCCCATCTGATCATACACACCAGCCATGCACACCCCCATCTGATCATACACACCAACCATGCACACCCACATCTGATCATACATACCCCATCTAATCATGCACACAGACCATGCACACCCCCATCTGATCATACACATTGACCATGGACTCCCCCATCTGATCATACACAGTGACCATGGACTCCCCCATCTGATGATAACATTGACCATGCACACTCCATCTGATGATATACGCTAACGATGTACACCCCCATCCTCGGGTACATACCCATTCACATCCCCATCTGAGGATATATACCAAGCTTGCTGCTGGTCGGCTAAGGGCCCCTGCAGACATCTCTCCTCTTCCATCTCTCCCACTCCTAGCGTTTGCTGTAGTTTGTGACTTGATAAAATTACCAAGAACATTTATTATAAGTTTTAGGAAACAGAAATCCAAGAAAACCTGTAAAGGGATCCTTACTCTAGACATTTTGGCCTGTTAGTATTTATGTTACATTTTCACATCCTCAGAAACAATGTAGTCTGAAAGATCTAATTTTGAATAAGATATTATTCAATCAATTCCACCTTGGTAATGCTGGTCAGCAAGCCCTGCACACAAACCTGTGATCACCTGGCTCTTACTACAGAGAAATACATAGTTTTCATGGCAGGCTTATCATGGTCTGTGGTCTAGGGTGTGATAGAAAACATAAGCAGGAAGTATGCCGAGGGAGGCATAGTGAGGTCACGTGGTTACAGAAGCACATTCACCTGCACAGGGCACCTGTTTATCAGTCAGCAGGAAGCAAACACTTCACCCTGGAAAGTAATCTGCTTGATTGTTTAACAATTAAAGTTGTAATTAGATTTATAATTGAATTTTTGGTGTAGTCTAATGTCTGGAAAATCTCTGTATTTCTACTAATCCTCCACTCAGCATGATATGTTCCAGCCCACTGCCAGCCATGTTCAAAGATTTGTTTTTTCCAGTACAAATTAAAATCAAATCCTTAGCCTTGTCTAACCACTCCCTTAGGTGATTCTTCCCACCTCTCAGTGACATAATAGAAAGGGCAGCTGCACTCTTGAAATGAAGGGGAAAGTGACAATCATAAGGCAATGACCATGTGCACATTTTCGAGAATTAGGCAAAACACAAAATGTGCTTTAGACAATTATTTCTGGAATATATCTTCTGAAAATTTCATTTGTTCCACAAGCACACTCAGTTTGTACTCATGATAGTCTGAACTCTATTCAGGTCAATAGTCCAAGTAAGCTTTGTAGTTCATAGTACATCTTACCTAGGTAAGCATAGCCCAAGTTCAGAATCACAATTGGTAAGGGGAGCTTTTTGAAAACTACAGGGAAATAGAACAAAACAAGGAATTGCTTTATATGTAGTAACTAAATAATAAATCAATCAGGGATGTTATTTAAAGTAAAATATTTAATATGAATAATTAACTGACACATGCATTTACTGGGTACCATGGTGACTCTGCTTGGATTCAAGTGAAGATTTCCCACTATCTACATGCATTTACTGGGTACCATGGTGACTCTGTTTGGATTCAAGGGAAGATTTCCCACTATCTACATGCATTTACTGGGTACCATGGTGACTCTGTTTGGATTCAAGGGAAGATTTCCCACTATCTATATGGGAAACCTAAGAGACACTAGGATGACAGATGTCCTGGTCAGTAATGTATTTCTCTAAAATTCATATTTTGAAGTATGATACCCTAGTATATTAGAATGCTATTAATTTTCCCTTTCTGAGATTAAAATCACTTCTTTTTGAGGACAGAAATGAGTGAGTTACAGAGAAGCCTTAGCTCACGCTCCTGTCTATCACACTCTTTCTCCTAGTGAATGAATATTAGCACTCTCCAGGTAGAGACAGGAGGATCAGAGGCTCAGGTCCGACCTCAGGCACATAGTACATCCAATGCCAGCATGTGTACACATATGAGGCGCTGCCTCTAAAACAAAGAAAAAACGCAGACAGATTTGGAGAGAGGCTCCTGCAACAGCAAGGAGACACATGTCTGCCTTAGAAGCCAGAGTGAGACTTTTGAAGAGACTCACCGTGCAGATACGTGGATCCTGTACTCTGACTTGAATAACTATGAGAACATGGACTTCTGTTCATGGCATTCATCTCTATTAGCTGGTTATAGAGTCAGAGAAAACTTGAAAATAAGCTTCTTTGATTTATTACTATTAAAAATGTGAAAGAAAGAGACGAAACTTTCTATTTACCTCTATTTGCACTGTCTTCAGGAGGAACACAAAAGAGCAAAATAGTAAGTGTTGTTAATAACATGGTCACTTGTAAATAACCTGTCTAATAATACTTTGATATTTCATGAAGAAACACGGAGAACTAGGCCGTACCCTCCCCATGCATTCAGTTCTCATGAGACAAGACTCTGTATCTCAGAACACGTGTCATAACTGCAAGGAAGAATCTGACTTTTTAACATCTATAACAATGTGGCGTGGCAGTGGAGGTTTTAGAAAAAGAAAGCTATGTAGACAATGAGGTTTCAATGAAGGACAAAGTGAATGAACCTAGAGTGAAGCAGGAGTTAGCCAGAGAAATCTTAACAGAGAACAGCCAGCTATTTCTTAGATCACTCTAGAGAACGATGTGTCTTCAGACAGTCACTGATCAGAAAATCCTATTTACTGAAGTGTGGTGACAGTCCAAACCTCTGCTCATATCACTATATATGGAAATGCACATTTATATGTGCCTGCATGCTGGATGTTTCTCTTCAGGTGCCGTTCATCGTATTTGAGATAGTCTCTCACTGGTCGGAAGTGATCAAATGTGCCAGTCTTACAGTCCAGCAAGTTCCAGTGTTCTGACTGTCTCCACCTCCCCCAAAACTTGGATTACAGCACTTGGATTGAGCTCTTTTCAATCAGTAACGAGCTAGGAGCTGGGCCAGCTTGGGCATGGCTTTCAGTAGCAGGGCCTAGCTCTGGGCAGGAGATGGCAAAGACACAGTGGGGACAAATGCAAACATGGGCAGAGGCTGACTTCCAGAACTGCTGTGAAAAGTTCTACATAACTGCAAATAGAGCTAAAAGACTTAAATATTATTTAAATTAGTGATAACCCATTAAGGCACCCGTCAGGTATTGTGAAGTGGAGATACAATCTTGTCAAGGAAGTGAGTCCTCCCCCAGACACCCCACAAGTTACTGCACAGAGCCAAGGTAGGTAGCATAGTAAACACTGTGGTGTTGCACAGAGCTCAAGTGTGATAATTGGAAGCAGGGCAGGCTTGAAAGGAGCTCTGAAGCAGGGCCTCCAGGAAAGCCTCTGGCGGTACAACAAAGACCAGAAGAGTGGCAGCAGCCGGCTTGCTGGTGGAGCTGAAAGGCTGGCGACTGCTCTGAGGCATTCTTCTGCAGACTCCAGAAGAAGACAGTTAAGTCTCACAATCCAGCTACTAAATAATGAGGAGCATTGCAAGCACATCAACTGCAATTACTGATCAAAAGACGGGGAACCAGGAAGGGCAGATGTAGGGATCTAGCGCCAGTTTCTTCCAGCTGTGTGCCAGCTCCCTAGGTGCCCCGTAGAAAGGCGCCAGGGCCTGCAGAGTTTCTGTGGTTTTCCTATTTACACGTCACTGCTGCACTGAAATAGCGAAGCAGCTTTGGATTCTCTGCGCTGGAAAGCATATTGGTGATCACTTCTTGCTTCTGCGCTAAAAGTAAAGAAATGGAATTGTTGCTGACTAACGCTTGAGGTTAGAACAATGGTTTTTTATTCCTTACAGCATCTGTTTTGGTACTGAGATATACTAGTCCTAAGAAAAGCTGAAACTGGTGAGATCTGTGGGTACAGCTCGGTGGGTGGAATGTCCACCCAAGCTCTGCTGGATCCTGTGGACAGTAGTCCAGAATTCCCAGCAGATGGCAGGAAGAAGTCTGAGAATCAGGAGTTCACTGTCATTATTAACTACATAGTGAGTTTAAGGATAGCCTGGGCTACATGAGACCGAAAAAATGAGTATAATGTTAACTAACATATGGAAGAGATTTGTGGTCATTACCCAGGGTTTTGACTGCCTTGAGAAATGCATCATTTCCCAGAAAACTATATATTAAAAAAACAGATTTAGGAACTAGCCAGTAAGATGTCAGAGAACTCACCAATTCTCTAACAAAGTGTCTTTTGAAAAAGCCCTGTAAGTTCTGTGGATATATGTTATGTAATGCTACAGTTAATTTCTCTGGAGGAGAAAGCAAGCTTCTGTACTCCAGATCTGTCTGAGAAAACAGGAGCACCATGAATTTGCTTCTGGAAAGAACCATCTCAGTTTCTGAAATAAAAGTGGCCTTAACTGATGACTTTTGAAAAGTCTATAATAAAGTTGTGTTGACAATTAATTTTAGTCTCCTGAAGGTTTCAGGTGTCTGGTGTATATTTACAGTCATAGACAAATTTCTGATCACTTTAATTTCTCTTTTTAAATAAAAACAGACTATGAGCTTTTTGATAAATAATGTTCAAAAATGTACATTACCATTTAATTTGCAGTGGAATAGTGAAGAAGAGTGTAACTGTCTGCCAACTCCAGAATAACCACTCTGAGGCTTAATATTAATTACAAACTGTATGATCTATTAGCTCAGGCTTATTATTAACTAGTTTTTACAACTTAAATGGACCAATTTCTACTATTCCATATTTAACCATGAGGCTCATGGCTGTTAACACATCTTGCTTCTCCAATGGCTGCTGACATCTCCCTCGGAGTCTGCTTTCTTTCTCGCTGTATCTCTGCTTGGATTTCCCACCTCACTGTATTCTGCCCTGCCATATGCAAAGCAACATTGTTCATCAGCCAATAAAAGCAACTCATATTCGCAGCATACAGAAGGACACTCCACCAAAGAGCTGAGATTTTTTTCTTTTGTCAAAGATAAATACATTTGGCCTGCTTTAAAATTTTTATTTAAATAAAAAGACAGTAGATGAGGTAATGGCCGTGTCCTCTGTCCAAGCCTTTCCTTCCTTTCTTGTTTACAAATATAGCATTAAGATAGATGGTGTTTAAAAATGAAAAACAAAATCAAAAGAAAAGTGACATGACTCCTCCTAGGTATGATGGAGAAGAAGACCTATGTAATATATATGTGGGAGAGTTTGAACAGAGGCAGGGACATCTAGGAGAAGCCAGAGTGGACTTGACCCTGAGTTATGTGTGGAGAAGGGGAGAAGAAAGGAAAGGGAAGAGAGAGGAACAAGGTTCAGCAACCAGGAGGCCCAAAGGGCTGAGGGATAACAAAAATGTTGATTATATGGGAAGGCTAGCTGAGGAACAGCAGCTCCATCCCTCGCCTGGAGCAGTTAAGGGAAGGGATGAGGTATGCCATCCCAGAGGGCCCTGTATCAGATAGAAACTGCGGGATGGATGCGGGGAGAACCTGGCACCTCAACCTCCTCAAGCCTAACAGTTTATGTGTTTGTGTTTTTATTTGCATTTTCAACTGATAATTATGCAATGTGGCCACATCATCTTCTTTCCTGACTTGTCTGAAAATACTGGAACAGTAGGTGTGGCTAGTGTCCCAGTGTTTTGCACAGATGGGGAACACAACAAAGGATACGAAAATCTCTCAGGATTACAATTATGATTTTTAGTTGTTAATTTTTAATGAGTTCTGAAAAACAATATCTGATTTGCCATTTATTATATACTATTTGCTTGCATAAATGTTAAAATAAATGTGTTTGTTCTTCAGACAGAAACATACAAGGTAATTTTTTAAAAAATATGTCCATTTTATAGATAATTCCAGCAACCCAACATGTCACTACAAATTGTGGGATTTCGTTTTGTCTTATTTTGTTTCTCTTAGAACAATATGTGCCCATTCACAGAGAATGGTATCAACAGTTGGGAGTAGCCTTTCACTATTAGCCACACAAGCAGAATTCATGCACATTTTATAAAAATACCAAATCTGTCAAAAAGGTTCAACAACTCTGAGGCACAATGACAGAAACAAGAGTGGCAACTTCCCTTTTTCCCCACTATGGTTGAAGTCACACAGCGGTAGGGCTCTGGAGTCCCTGGGGGAACCACCTCATTTCACAGATATGGAAACTGCAGACAAAAAGGGTAAATGACTTGCTTGGGGTTAATCAGCAAGCTCCATCTTTTAAACAGCATGTTAGAAGTACAATATGTGTTTGCTCTCCTTTAAGTCCACACATGCTCAACAGGCTTATCTTAACAGACTTTGGGTGTTGAACACAAGAAAAGTTGTATGAGCAATTGAGGCGCTTTCCTTAGCAGCTATTAAGCACCAGGAGTGGTACTGAACTTCGGCACAACATGAGCCTGGTAAGCAAGCATCATACTTAGCGGCTTTAGAGAGGCTTCAAGAAATTTAAAGAAAAGGAGCTAAGGATCAGGCATGTTGTATCCTCAATCCAGTTAGCTTCTGACTGGACAGCCTGACTCTTGGCTGGCAGCCTGGGCTGACCTCAGATGTGTCAGCTTCAGAACCCAGAAGCTAGAGGCTCCAAGCTAGCAAAGTCAGTCATCTCAGCATGAATTTTCAGTTCTCATAAGATATTGCTGACAGCCCTCCCTTTGGTCTTGTGATGATTTAACCAAATAGGTCACAGATGTGCAATCTCCTTCCAATTAGATAGGCCAAGACCTACAGCTGGGAAAGCAAGCTAACATTTTGTGTTTTATAAAGGACCTGATGTGGTATAAATCGACTATTGATTATTCACTTAAAGGAGATATTTAAAACTAAATGTACTGGGTGAAACCCATGTGCCTCCATATTATACACTGAGCAGGGGGGAGGTCCTTTGTTTTTCTGAATATATACGCCATAATAATGCCACTAAGCTCCTGTTGGAAAAGGGGAGCTATACCTAATAGCACAATAGGAAATGGTCATCTCTTCACTGTCACACAGTGGTGGATGGAGTGAAGAGGGGACTTTGCTTGAACAGGGCTTCGTGTCATAGCTTTATTAAGAACTGAAATTGGTTTAGGAAACACTCAGGAGAGGAAACAGCAAGCTTAATGGCTTCTTGGGAGACAAGCTGGGGATCTAAAATATGTTCTATGTTGTGTGTGAGTGTGTATGTGAGCATCCGTGCACATATGCACTCACATGCACTCATACACAGTGTATGCAATGGCTTATTAGAGGACAATGTCCTGAAGTTCGACTCCTACCACAAGGTAGCTTCCAGTGATTGAAATCGGGTCCTTAGATGTAGAAGTGAGCAACTCTACCTGCTGAGCCATCGCACTGCTGCTTTAAATACAAAATACATTTCTTTACTCCATGAATATCGTTATTTAAACTGAGATGTTGGTAGCAGATTACCATAAGCTTTTCTATGTGTTTCCTATCCCAAATGATCATACTTTCAATTTCTTAAAATGCTATGGGGTGTATTCTTTTACACTTTGGCTAGCCATCTCCAAAGTCAAGGTGCTCATAGAGCCTTGTCACTTGGAAACTCTAAAGAAGGGCCAGTGCAGGTCTGAGGCAGTGAACTCCAAAAGAGCAGCAACCTGGGCCAGAGCGGACCTGGGACAGTTAACTCCATGGAAGCAGGAGGAGATCCAGACCAGGGTCATTTGCAGAAGCAGGACTGAGCTAAAGACCTGAGCCAGAGAAGACCTGAGACAGTGAACTCCACAGGAGGAGGTACAGGGGAGCAACTGTTGAGCGAGTGGGCCAGAGCAAGAGACCACTGCTGACCAGGACATGAAACTAGGATTTTCAAGGAAGTAGACCTGATCCAGGACTCCTGTGGGTCTGGGTGTAGGTCTAGTACTTGCAAGGAGACAATGAAAGCCAGAGGTTGTGGACAAGCGTTATGCAGACAATAAAAGACTACGGATGCCAGCCCAGACTATTATACCCAGCAAAACATTCAGTCTCCATAAAAGGACAAAACAAGATATTCCATGACAAAACAAGATTTCACCAATACCTAGCCACAAACTCAGCCATACATAAAATACTAGAAGGAAAACTCCAACCCAAGGAATTTGGCTACATCAACAAAACACAGAGAATTGATGGTCTCATAGCAGCAAATCTGAAAGAAGAGAAAAACACACAAATTAAAATCATCAACAACAAAAACTTAATTAACAAGAGATAGAAAACACTGGTCATTAATATCCCTTAATATAAATGGACTCAACTCACCTATAAAAAGACACAGGCTAACAGATTGGATATGAAAACAGAATCCATCCTTCTGAATATAGGAAATACACCTCAACCTCTATAAAAGACATCACCTCAGAGTAAAGGGTTGGAAAAAATATCAAATAGACCTAAGAACCAAGCTGATATAGCTATCCTAATATCTAACAAAATAGACTTCAAACTAAAATCAATCAAAAGAGACAAAGAAGGATATTTTATATTAGTCACAAGAAAAATCCATCAAGAGGAAATCCCAATATTGAACATCTATGCCTCAAATACAAGGGCACCCTCACATGTAAAAGAAACACTTCTAAAGCTTAAATCATATATTAAGCCCCACTCACTAATAGTGGGAGACTTCAACACTCCACTCACCACTGGACAGGGCAGTCAGACAAAAATTTAACACAGAAATAACAGATATTATGTCTCAAATGGACTAAACAGACATCTATAGAACATTCCATCCAAACATAAAAAGAACATACCTTCTTCTCAGCAGCTTATGGAACCATCTCAAAAATTGACCACATACTCAGTAACAAAACAAACCTCAATAAATACAAAAAAATGAGAGAAAAAAAAAACTCATGTGTCTTACCAGATCACCTTGGCTTAAAACTAGAATTCAATAGCAATACTAATTCCAGAAAATCCACAAATGCATGGTATTAAACAATGCTCACCTGAATTATCAATGGGTTTAAGAAGAAACAAAGGGAGAAATTAAAAACTTCCTAAAATTCAATGAAAATGATCAAACAACATACCCAAATTCATGGTACACAATGAAAGCAGTGTTAAGAGGAAAGTTCATAGCACTAAATGCCTACATAAAGAATCNTTATGGAACCATCTCAAAAATTGACCACATACTCAGTAACAAAACAAACCTCAATAAATACAAAAAAATGAGAGAAAAAAAAAACTCATGTGTCTTACCAGATCACCTTGGCTTAAAACTAGAATTCAATAGCAATACTAATTCCAGAAAATCCACAAATGCATGGTATTAAACAATGCTCACCTGAATTATCAATGGGTTTAAGAAGAAACAAAGGGAGAAATTAAAAACTTCCTAAAATTCAATGAAAATGATCAAACAACATACCCAAATTCATGGTACACAATGAAAGCAGTGTTAAGAGGAAAGTTCATAGCACTAAATGCCTACATAAAGAATCTGGAAAAATCCCACACTAGTGAGTTAACAGAGCGTTTGAAAACTTTAGAACAAAAAGAAGCAAAACCACCCAAGAGAACTAGGCGGCAGGAAATAATCAAATTGAGAGCTGAAATCAACAAAACAGAAACAAACAAAGATACAAAGAATCAATGAGACAAAGAATTGGTTCTTCGAGAAAATGAATAAAAGAGAAAAACCTTCATCCAAACTAACCAAAAGGCAGAAAGAGAATATCCAAATTACCAAAATCAAAAACAAAAAAGGAGACATAACAACACACCAGAGGAAATACAGAGAATCAGCAGGTCATTTTTCAAATACCTGCACTTTAAAAATTGGAAAACATAGAGGAAATGGACAACTTTCTGGACAAATACCACTTCCCAAAATTAAATAAAAAGCAGATAAGCAAATTAAGCAGACCTAAAACTGCTCAAGAAATAGAAACAGACATCAAAAGTCTCCCAACCGAAAAAAAAAGTCCAGGACCAGATGGTTTCAGGTCAGAATTCTACAAGATTTTCAAAAAATTAATACCAATACTCCTCAAATTGTTCCACAGAATAAAAAGAAAGAACATTGCCAAACTCTTTTATGAGGCTACAATTATCCTGATACCCAGACCACAGAAAGAGAATTACAGACCAATATCACTCATGAACATTGATGCAAAAATACTTAATGAAATACTGAAAAATAGAATCCAAGAACACATCAGAACTATCGTCTACCATGATCAAGTAGGCTTCATCATGCAGGGATGGTTCAACATGTGAAAATCTGTCAATGTAATGCACCGTATAAACAAACTTAAAAATAAAAACCACATGATCATCTCATTAGATGCTGAAAAAGCTTTTTACAAAACACAACGTCCTTTCAGGTTAAAGGTCTTAGAAAGAGCTGAGATACAAGGAACATGTCTAAACATAACAGACAACATACAGCAAGCCAACAGCCAACATCAAACTAACTGGAGAGAATCTCGCAGCGATCCCACTGAAATCAGGAACAAGACAAGGTTGTCCACTCTCTCCATATTTATTCAATATAGTTCTTGAGGTCCTAACTAGAACAATAAGACAATAAAAGGAGATTAAGGGATAAATATCATAAAAGAAGAAGTCAAACTCTCACTATTTGCTGATGATATAATAGTTTACACAAACAACTCCAAAAATTCTAACAAGAAACTTCTACAACACTTTCAGTAATGTCATAGGATACAAGATTAACACACACACACACACACACACACGCACACACAAAATCAATAGCCCTCCTGTACACAAATGACAAATGGGCTGAGAAAGAAATCAGAGAAACATCACCTTTCACAATAACCACAAATAGCATAAAATATCTCAGAGTAACTCTAACCAAACAAGTGGAAGCCTTGTTTAACAAGAACTTTAAATCTTTGAAGAAAGAAATTGAAGAAGAGACCAGAAAGTGGA
>LOEQ01008656.1:27009-39207 GCA_001685075.1 Bramus lutescens
CGGTCCTGACTTCCTTGCTCATGATCTCCCTCCTTCTGCTCCTCATTTGGACCTTGGGAGATCAGTTCAGTGCTCCAATGTGGATCTCTGTCTTTATCTCCATCCATCGCCCGCTGAAGGTTCTATGGTGATATGCAGATATTCATCAGTGTGGCTATAGGATAGGGCCAGTTCAGGCACCCTCTCCTGTGCTGCCCACGGAACAAGCTGGGGACATCCCCTCGGACACCTGGGAATCCCTCTAGAGTCAAGTCTCTTGCCAACCCTAAAATGGCTCCCTTGGTTAGGATAAGGTCTTCCCTGCTCCCATATCCACCCTTCCTCGATCTCAATTATCCCATTCCTCCAAGCTCTCCCCAATCCTCCCCTTCTCCCTTCTCTTTCCCCATCTCCCCTTCCCCCCCAATCCACCCCCACCTGTAACAAACTAAGAAATAAGTTGTGCATACCTATGAGAGACTTTTTCTGGTTTGGGTTGTTTGAAGTAGAAAGATCCACCTCTAAATGTTGGCCACATCACCCTATGGAAGCAAGGTTATGGGAAGCTGGCCCTCCCAATAGAATTCCCTGTACATCACTTCCCTCCCACCCCACTGGTGTGTCCTCCCACCTCACTGGTGTGTACATCTACACTGTTAGCAAGTTCCTTTACTCTGTAGCTTCTTCCTTTGCTGTTGCATTCATTCACTGTTATCAAAACTCACATTAGCAAATCTCCCCAGTTGCACTGAAAACAAGCAGCTCTTGGGGAATCCTCCAGAACTTGAGTAGTAGATTATGACACACCTAGCAGTGTGTACTAGGTTCACAGCATCTTCGGTATGAAGGCTTTAGTGGTTGAACTACCTAAACTATATTATGCAGGCCTACCTCCTAAATACCCCTAATAAACTTCCCTTTAATACATATTAATTCTATCACTTGTAGCCCTCCAGACAACTCTGTTTGGCTCAAAGACACGCAGAGCAAATCTTTCCTGGAAAAGCCTGTGTGTTGTTAAAAAAAAAATCCTAGATGACAAAAGGGAATCAGAAAAATAAGTGCTTTGTTTTGCTTGTTGTTTTGTTTACTAGCTGAGATATAGATTTGAAAAAGGGCACCTTCTATGTTTTGAACTTTCACCTATAAAAGAACGTGCTTCTGAACTTGCTTCTCAGTTTGCTAATACGTGGGGTCATGAAGAAGAGGAGTTGAGACATAAAACTGAAATCAGTGAAATGTCTTAAATAAAATACACTTGACTACACAAAGTTACCATAATGAAAATACGCAATGACACCATCTGTAAAAAGGCACTCCCCAAAATTCCAGTTGATCTGCTTTAGCCAAGAGTTAGGTAAGCTTAAAATAATGTTTCACATTTCTTGTCTTGTTAGTTGATAACAATCAAAAAATTACATATTTTCTTTGTAGTCAAACATAAAATATTTCTCCCTGAAAGTTTCAGAGTCTTGAGAGATGAACTAAAGAAAACTTTACAAATAATATCACAGCAAGGGGCAATTTGACAAAGCAGCAAAGTTCAAATTCATATTTTGAAGTAAGATGGGGAAAACAAATGCAGTCAACAAATTGGAATCAGGAGAACAAAGCCATTACACGAAAATTCAAGAGGAAGTAATATATTTTATTTAGGTCAAAATGTTTTGAATTCTCTCTCTCTCTCTCTCTCTCTCTCTCTCTCTCTTTCTGTGCGTGTGGGGGGGAATGGTTGTATATTATTGGAAATCCTGGTACATATTAGTTCCAACTAAGTAATCTGATGCAATTCTTCTCAATTAGAGGTCAAGTAAAACTCTAGTATTGATTTAACACTTATTTAATTAATGATTTGTGTATTACCTAATCCCCAAATTATTCAAATTAACTAAAAATTTACAGACAAAAGTGCTATTTTTCCAAATAGACAGAATTTAGGTTGCTATTGATTTACAGTATTTGAACATGAGAAGACTGAGGTTTGCTGTACTCTGAGATTCACTAAGGACACATGCTGCTGGATGAAAGAGCTTCCTTCTTATTTTTCCCTTTGTTGTTCTATGATTGAGTCTCATAAATAAAGAATTTCCAAGAAAATTTAGGTTTTATTGATTTATGGATAGGCTGAATTGAGACAGGATTTGAAATCTCAGAACCACTTATTTTGACAAATACGTTTTGACAAAAATAGTTTAGTGTCTTCAAATCTAGTTTTCAAATACAGCAAGCTTTCCATTCAACAGATTTTGTCAAACTTGTTATCATTTAAAAATAACTTCTTTGTTTATGAAATAGACAAGTCAAAACTGAAACTACAAAATGTGTCTCTGTAATAACCAAGAATTATATTGAAATACTGTTATTTGGGATATCTAAGAGGTTGCTATTAAACATGAGAAGAAATATTCTGTTTGTATATCTTTTTAAAAATTTCTATATTAAAACTATGGTTCTATATCATTCATGACACTGCATGTCACTGCAGTTCTTCATATACCTATGTTCCATGTTCACATTCCAATCTCTTCCTCTAATTTTGGTAATAGAGCTTCATTTGTTCATTTGTATGCATATGTATACTGTGTTGGAGTACAAGTATGCTCATGTCAGTGCATGCAGGTGGAGGTCAGAGAACAGCACTAGGTTTTGGTCCTTTTATTCCTCCTTGTTTGAAATGTAACCTCTTGTTTGCTACTGCCCAGGTCAAGATGTGTTAGCCATAGTCTCTTGTTTGCTACTGCCCAGGTCAAGATGTGTTAGCCATAGTCTCTTGTTTGCTACTGCCCAGGTCAGGATGTCTTACCCAGTCTTCTAGGTCTCTTACCTAGTTCTCCAGATCTCTCTCTTACATCTCAGATAAGAACACTAGCCTTATAGATGTGCTATAATGGCCAAATTTAAATGGGTTGCAGGTATCCAAACTCAATCCCTCAACTCTACCCACTAAGCCACCTTCCAATCCTAGAATGATGGTTTTTTTTAATGCCCAGATAAAAAAGCAATGTAAAATCTTAGCAACACCTGTATAATGAATGACACACTGAATAAGAAAAGGACTCATGGATAGAAGACAGTGAAGAATAATCATGACATAAGTGACAAGTATCCTTGCTTTAACAATTTGTTTATGTGAGAAATGATGCTAAAAGGATTTTAATTATATTTTATTGTACATATTTTAAATTAATACATACACACACACATATAGAGAGAGAGAAATGGAAGGAGGGAGAGAGAAAGAGAGAGAGAGAGAGAGAGAGAGAGAGAGAGAGATGTTTCAAATGACAGAATGTCTCAGGATGTTAACTATTTGGTTTGTCAGTTGTGGCATTGAGAGGAGTATTCTGAGCCAAATAGAGAAGATTGTTTCATTTGTATTAAAAGAAAACAGGGAATCATTAACTGTTTCTTCACAGGTTAGGACTGGTATGATGGTAAGAACATGAGATGAGAGTAAAGAGGAGGTTTTGAAACTGTCACTGTGAAAGTGACTTACATGTGACATATGATGAAATTCAATACAGTTGTGAGCTATTACTCAGGTGTGGATTTACAGCCATTAAAATTATTCTAGTCGCTCTTGATCTATTCACCTATGAAGAAAGTCTAAAGCGAATCCCTCCTGCTCCTCTTCCTCCTTTTCTGCTTCATCCTCCTCTTTCCCCTGTTTCTCCTCTCACCACTCCTGCCCCTACGATTTGCTGTTCTTTTCACAGGGAAAAACATGTATTCCGTTCTCCTATCCCCCGGGTTCTCTAGGGTCCTTTAACTTCTGTCATTTTCAAGTCATGCCTCTTTCCTGGTCAACCATTTCCCTTTTACTTTCAATGAGTGATGGAAACTTCTCTTTTAAAGTGAAAAATTTCCCTTTAAACATTGTCATATCCCGTCTGGATATTTTTTTTATTTCACTTGGCTTACTTTAATAGACATATTCTATCCACCTGGAAGCCATAGTCTCCTTACTCTTGGAAAAATGAGAAATGCAGCCTACACTATAGGTCACCAAGATCAATCGAGGGTGAATGGCAATCTATGCTGCTGTATTATTTATGCTCAAGTCACCTTAAATTGCTTTCATTTTTCATGAAAACCCACAAGATTATCAAATAAATGTATTTCTTTACAGAAAAATCAAACACACTTTAGCCAACCATCTTACAATAGCACTTTTCTATTTTCTGTCAGTCAGATATTTACTAAAAGGTATAATTAGAAATACTTCATAAATGGAAAATGTGTCCCAAGCTTTTGTCCTTTGCCATATTGGATATTGTGTCTTGATGTGCGTTCTGAAGATGATACTCCATAGCGAGCTTACAAACATGCTGTCATTCCTCCTAGTCTGTCAGTCATACTGTAGCACTTACCACATGTAGAATGCCGCAGAATTCCGAGTCACATTTTAGATTCTGTCCATGCAAACAGTCTAAACAAGGAGACACTTTCCATTTTTATATCAAATATTGATAATTCTATGGTTATATGAAAACTACGTATTTCATGAAGTGATTCTTAGTCAAGGCCTATGGTATGTATTTTACACAAAGGTACTCAGAGGTGAGCAGACTTAAAAGTGTCCAACACTGAAGACAGTGGAGGCTTGGACAACCTTCTGTCAGCAATAAACTGTCCCCACCATAAGAAGTTGTGACTTGGAACAGACTTCAGGAGCCATAAAGCACACACACACACACACACACACACACACACACACACACATACATTTTCATGTTTATGCAAAGGAAGCATCTAACAGAATTCATATTTGTACCTCTAATCATTATCTTGTGATTTCAGTGAAATTATGAGTTCTTTCAGTATGAATTAACATTCAACAGTTTTAGAAATATCATTAGTTTGTTTTAGTTTTCTTTTTTCCAATAATTTTATTTTGAAACTTTGCTTTTCATTTTAGATACCACCCCCAGTTTCCCCATTCTCCCCTTCTTCCACCTCCTACTTTCCCTGATTCCCATTACCCATCCTTTCCACAGAGGGAACCAGGCCTTCCTTGGAGAGTCAACAAGGTCTGGGATACCTACTTGAGGCAGGGCCAAGGCCTGATCAAGGCATCCCACCATAGGAAATGGGCTCCAAAAATCAACTTTATGCACCTAGGATAGGTCTTGGTGCGACTGCCAGCCCTTCAGCATGAGATCAAGCCACATAACTGTCACCCACACTCAGAGGGTCTACTTCAGTCCCATACAGGTTCCCCAGTGGTCAGTTCATAGACCTTGAGCACCCCTAGCTCAGGTCAGCTGTCTCTGTGGTTTTCCCCATCATGCTCTTGACCTGCCCCCTCTGCCTTGTTCATATGACCTGTCCTTCCTCTCTTTAACTGAACACCATGAGCTCAGCCCAGCGCTTGACTGTGGGTCACTACACCTGTTTTCATCATTTACTGAAATGTAGGTTCCATAAGGACAATTAGGATAGCCACTAATCCAATTAAAGGGAAAGGCCCTTTCAAACACCCTCTCCACTATTGCTAAGAGTCTTAGCTGAGGTCATCCTTGTGGATTCCTGACAATCTTACTAACACCAGATTTCGTCTTAACACCATAATGGCTCCCTCTATCAAGATATCTCTTTCATTGCTCTCCCCTCCAACCCTCCCACAACTTGGTCTTCTTGATCACTCATGTTCCCATCCCCTCTCCTCCCTTCTCACCCTCCCAGTTTACCCAAGAGTTCTTACCTGTTTTCTTTCCTTGGGCCCTTCATGTATATAGAGGCTCTCCCATTTTGCCTAGCTTCCCTGAGATGTAGATTATAACTTGTTATCCTTTGCTTTATAACTAATATCCACCAATGAGTGAATACATACTGTGTTTGTCTTTCTGGGCCTCAGTTACCTCACTCAGGATGTTTTCTTTATCTAGTTCCATCCATTTTCCTGGAAATTCTAAGATGTCATTGATTTTTTACTGCGGGGTAATACTCCATTGTATAAATGTAGCACATGTTCTATATTCATTCTTTGGTTGATCGGTATTGAAGTCGTTTTCAGGTTCTGGCTCTTATGAATAGTGGCACTAAGAACATAGTTGAGCTAGTGTCTTTGTGATATGGTTGTGCATCCTTTGAGTAGTTGCACAACAGTGATATTGCTGGGTCCTGAGGTAGATTGACTCCCAATTTTCTGCAAAACCACCATATTGATCCACAAAGGGGTTATAAAAGTGTGCACTCCCACCAGCAAGGGAGGAGTCTTCCTCTTACTCCACATTCTCTCCAACATAAGCTGTCATCGGTATTTTTATTAGTTTATAAAACATCAGGTTTCGTTATGTATTTTCCCTATAAATAGGTTTAGGTTTATCCTGCTCCTCATTCCTTCTAACCTATGTCCAGCTGCTCAGCTATGTTTAAAGCTGCAGTGTTTGGTGGTGATATATAAACTGTTGGCTTCCTCTCCTGCAATATACTTCATGCCGAGGCTAAATCTAAAAGCTGTCATTTGTGTGCTGTGTCACCACCTTCCACCTACATATTTAAAAGAATAATGAATGGCATAAGACAAAACAACTTCATCCTCCAAATGTTGTAACAACTGATGAAAGCATTTTAAGACTGTCCTTTTTTGATAAATGCTGTAGGAAGAGAGTGATGCCCGCCAACTTCTAATAGTAGCAGAGGATGTAAACATCAGTCAAAATGTGCACAGTGAACATGAAACAATGCCATCCAGGCCCTGAAGTGTCCTCATTTGCTGTCTCCATGCTTGCTTCTGAACTTTGGCAGCGTTGCTAACATCATGTCTAATCTGTTATCAATGCAGATTTAATTTCTCTGTGCTAATGCTCTTTGCAAACAGTAAGTGGACATCAACAGTTCTTGTATAATCTCCTAAATAGGGACATCTAAATGCCAGTTAATCTCATTATTCTTAAATAATCAATTATTTACAATATGCAACCATCCTTTATAGTAATTAGTTAATAATTAAGCAGTTTGCCACCAATGACCTCTCAGAAAACTAATGACCTCAGAGAGGCATTGCAACCTTTTTTTTTTGCCAAAGACAAAATAGCCACTTGAATTGATGATATTTTCCAAGACTGTCTCTGAAAAATATACCATGACTTTCCATTTTAATTAAAACAACAGCCATGACAATGATGGAGAGCCATTCCATGGTACTAAGCACGGCAGGTGTGGGATACTGAATAAGAGTAAACAGAATTAACTTTCAACCCCACATGTATTACCTATCTCATAAAAAGAGAGAAATAATAAAATGGAGATTCAATTTGATTTATCAATTTTTTAACTCATCTTATGTGTCTTTAATATGTTAGTGAAAAATCTCGACATTGCTTATCTTGTGGAATAATAACAATTCTTTCCATTTTACATAATTTCTAGGAAATGAGAAGCTACAGTTCTTACAGAAGAGAATCACACAATTGTACCGCATCACTAATCATTACAAAGTTCTTCACTGTTTAGTTTTGATTCAGTAGCCCTTCATAGCTAAGATATGAATTAGGTCTTGAACTCTTAAGACAAGAGTGCAGGGAAAGAAGGAAAGAAGGGAGAGGAGAGCAAGATGGAGTGGTGAGGAGGCAGGGCACCAATAAGGAAGTTGTGTCCTAGTTCTCTGAATTACCTAGCCTGGGCTCTAAATGGAACTATTTTAAACTAGGTTTATGCCTACACCTTGTAATTTAGCTGTTTTTCTAAATACTATTCTTATGCTGAAATTTTGTGATTTCATTTAAAAAGGAGAAAATTTGTCACTCACATCGCTAACATTCAATGCAATCCCTCCTCTTTCTTTCTTCATTTAATCTATTTCTCAAGTTTTAACATCATCAATATTCATCATTTTGTTTTTTTTTTTGTTTTCATTACTGCATAGTTATAGGCATTGGCCACAAATTAGCAGTAGTTAATAATCTAATTCCATGAATTTCTTTTATGAGTATTGTTCGATTGTAAGTTCTGGCTCAACCCTGACCAGTCTGGAAAACTACATTCCTCCTATTCCTCTCTCTCTCTCGCTCACTCTGTCTCTCTGTCTCTCTGTCTCTGTCTCTCTGTCTCTCTGTCTGTCTCTGTCTGTCTCTCTGTCTCTCTGTCTCTCTCTGTCTCTCTCTGTCTCTCTCTCTCTCTCTCTCTCTCTCTCTTTCTCTCTCTCTCTTTCCAAACTCTGCCTGCTTAGAGTCTCCCAACAAAGAAAGAGCACTGCACTTCCTGGCTTCAAATTCTTGTTGACTGTTCCATCTTCCTGATGCCACCAACCACCCAAGCCTCCTCCCCGCAAGTGCTCAGTTTTTGCCCGTACTTGCAACACACATCCAGCTTGTGGTGGACATTTCTTCACCCCTTGCCTGCAATCTATAAAATCTTCCTTATTTAGTTGGGTGGGTGACTTCTCTGGACTTGATATCTGGAACAGGTCAACCTGCCTGGGAGTTGCTTTGTTCAAAAGATCAGTCGCACTTCTTCAATTGGGCTTGATCTGGTTTCTCACGTTGGCAGAGGACCTTATTATGGGCAGGGGCAAAAAACACTATTAAGTATCTTTCTTGCCAACTTTTCAACCTTACTGAAAATCACCTATGTAAAGGTGAATCAAAGGTCACAGTTCTGTCTCCCCTTCATCATGAAGATTTTTTTGAAGATCTTTCCTCTCCTCTTCTCTTTGTCTTTAAGATTTTCAGATCTATAAACAACCACAAACTAAAAATTCCTATAAGCCCCATCTTCTTACCCCTTTGTTGGGCCTCATGCTTTCCTTCTTACCTTTTTAATATTTAACTTTAAATGAATATGTTATCTACTAAATTATTATAAAGAATAGGGAGGAAATGCAAACCAATGCATTGTGGTTTTTAAAATATAATTTATCCATGTAATTGGATGATGTCTATGTGTGCAATGTCATTATAACTTGCACAGAGTTTCCTAATGTTTTGACTCCTGGGAGCTACTAAGGAAAGGTTTCAAATGGACATGACTCCCACTGATCATCAATGGCTTGCCTTCCTGTCTCTGGTGACATGCATTGCTATGGCGTTTTCATGCATTTGATGGGTTATTTTCAGCGTGGCTTTTCATTTCTGTTCATTTGAGAGAATTGCTAAAGTTGACAAATCCACTCACAGCAAGTAAATCGGGCAGATCTGCCAGCTCCCTGTTCCTTGCGCTTTCGCAGTTTGATCATCTGCCTGGACTCGTACTCTCTTTCCTATTCCCACCTCAGTTGGATTGCTTGTTTGCATAGCTCTCAATTTTGTTTTTGCATTTTAAACCATTCATTTAGTTGTCGTTTTCATTTCTTTAATTCACAAGAGTTTTGTTTGAGCTCTAACAGATATATTACAATAACACACACATATGTGTATATATATACATACATACATACATACATACATACATACATACATACATACATATATTACAATGACATCATGCATGGTTTAAGGAAAGTGCCACTTTTATCTATTATTACATGCATTACTTTATTTCTACATTGTTATACATATTGGTTCATCAGGCCCTTGTGTAATTTCAAAGTAATATGTTTTTATGGCTGGCCTTTTTTAAAATTTTGTTTGTTTGTTTGTTTGTTTTTAGACAGAGTCTCACAAAGTAGAACTGGATAGCCTGGAACACACAGAGATCATCCTACCTCTGCCTCTTGAGTGATGAGATTAGTTGCATATACCACCATGCCTGGAAGGGTTTCTTTTTGCATATTTTGCTGTGTGTTTGTCCACTCTGTTTTAGCATTGTGGCTTCTCTTCTAATAATGTATTTATATTTCAGAATAGAATATCATAAATGTAACTAATTATTACTTGACTATAAAGAAAAGATGCTTCTTAAGTAGTTTATGTCTTTATGACATCAAGTCTTTTCACATGTGTCTCTTCCCTTCATTTTTCTTCACATATCTGTTTATTTCTTTTTATTAAGTTTTATCAGAGTCAACATTACTTTCCAATGCTCAGCTAACAACACACACCGAAGTATGTGTGAATCATAACATGAAATTATTCCATCTTAATTAACTTTATAATTATTATTTTGATAAGATAATGTAATTCATTTTCTCATGAAATTAACAGTACTTGCCACTGATGTTTATGAAGTTACCACCATTATAAGAATATTAATTTAAAAGGATCTGACAAACTTTTCATATGCTAACTAGAATATTGCTAGAATTTTATCGTTGGCATTCCCTTGAGCTATATACTTTTTACATGTATTCATCAAATAAAACTAAGTAAGTAAAACAAGACTTTTTAAGATTCTCTGTCTATCAAAATCCATAAACCAGTGTTGAAGATGCTGTGATGACTAGAGACTTATGATATCAGTCTGCTCAGTATCAACACATACTCACTTTTTGCTCTTTTGCATATCACAACTACAGATTTTTGTTTCTAGCTTGGATTCAAGAGTAAAGCTAATGTTTGAGTTTGGTGAAGACTTATCTTATTGTTCTATACAACTAAGTTTACTAATTCATAATCTCCCATTCCCTTCTCCCCTTTCCTTGCCCCTTGTGTTAGCCTTCCTAGTTTCTAAGTTGTTAAGATAAGAACAAATGTCTTTATTCCATGTATACAGCAAAGCAAAAACATAATCTCATTTAGAAACTGTGGTGAAAATCAAAAGCCAAATAAAGGGGATGTTGGGGCAGGTAAAGGGACTACAGATAATGTGTGCAAACTCTGTAGCAGATTTTGGGTTCTGAGAAATTTGTACAAAATCTTAGAACATATTATTATCTTGGATTGCAAACTTGGTGGAGACATCACCCAGATCCATTGTCTTTAAATGACTGTTCAGAAGACTCAAACACTGTGATACTTTCCTGAGTCAAATTTGACTACAGTGAAGGCAATTATTTGTACGAAAGTTGCCACTGAGTTCCAAGCCTGGATTCTCACAACCCACCTACTGTCCTCCTCTAAGTTAATGGTATCTTCTTCCCTATCTAAGAGAGGGAAGAGAACCTAGCATTGAACCAAATTAAAATAACACAATGGTAGTGTACTAAGAGGCCTCTTGTTTGTTCACAGGCCACCCAGACTCCCGATATAAACCCACAGAAACTATATTATTTAAATCACTGCTTGGTCCATTAGCTCCAGCTTCTTATTTGCTAACTCTTACATATTAATTTAACCCATCTCCATTAATATGTGCATCACCATGAGGTCGTGGCCTACTAGCAAAGTTTCAGCGCGTCTGTCTCTGTTCGTGGCTCTATGGCTTCTCTTGAAGCCTCCTTTCTCCCAGCATTCAGTTCTGTTTTCCTCATCTACCTATCCTATTAGACCAAACCAGTTTCTTTATTAACCAATGGTATTCACAACATACAGAGGGCAATCCCACATCATGATAGAAATGAAATAAGGGCAAGAGTACCCTAAAAAGTCATATCATAAATTAGTAGAAGTTTTAAAAGGGAAAATACTGTTAATTTCTTAAAGTAATTATCAGTTATATCAATAGACCCCATATGATATGGAGAAAAATCATTATTGCTTGAAAGTCTGATATCGTGCACTCAAACATTCCTTCAACATTTCATACAAGAACACTGTGTGTCAAAAACTCTGGGACAGAATGAATGACTGGCTTGATTGCATGCTATCATTTGGACTATTATAAGGAGGAAAACAAACAGGAGATAATTATACAGTGACTATGGCTCAAGTGGTCTCTGATCTAGAATAAGTACAGTAAGTGGGATTCTTGGTTATTTTAGCATATACTTGTGTGTATGTAACTATAACGGTATATATATATATAGTCATGAATACATAAATAGTAGATACATAAGTACACATATTAATACATATGATGTCTACGTAACACATGTGGGCATGATATAAACACATGCATACTATACATATATCCATATCCATACATACACACATATACCATTACATGTATATATTTGTGAAGAAGGATGCTTAAGAGGAATTTCATACTAGTTCAGAATCAAGAATAATAGAGAGTTATTTATTTAGGGGTAGACTCACAAATAAGAGTGCTCTGCTAAAACAGAGAACAGAAACCGAATCCCACAGCCAGAAAAGAGGCCGAATGCATGCTTTACATTGGCATAATTAATGTAAGAGGCCATGCCCCAGTGGGCAGGTGTAGTAATAAGGGGAACGGGCCTGCTTGTGTCCAGCCCAGCTCCCACACGGCTAGCTTATACCCCGAAATAACAACACACAA
>LOEQ01008656.1:39421-50890 GCA_001685075.1 Bramus lutescens
TAAATAAGAGATTTCTAAGCCTAATACAAAATTATATACAATAAGAACAAATATACACAATAATTATCCTATCCTAAGTAGTTTAAGTCTTGTTTAGTAACTTGGCCAAGTCATGAGAGAAAGGTAACTACAGCTATCTAGTATTCAACCCCATCGAAGATCAGAGAAGGGAAATAATATTACTTGAGTAAGCAGGAAGTGAAATCAAGCAACTTCCAAAATGTGCAATAAATGACAGAAACAACTAGCTACCTGGGTAATTACCCAAAGTCCATTTGCAACTTTGAAGCAACCAACTTTGGCTAAGGCCTAAAGTAGCTGACAGACCATTTTTAGAGGCAGGAAATTTTTCAAAACCGTCATACCCTGTCTTGGCAAGATTCGACAGTCCTGCTTATCCATTTTCAGGTCCCACGTTCCTTGTCAGTGGTTGAGGCATCGGCAGTTTTTTGCCCAAAAGCCAGTTTTGCCAAGAAGAAAACAAGCTCCAAGTGGAGTGTCTTTGGTGCTCAGCGTTCTCTCAGGAATAGATCAGAGCTGCCAGGAGTAATTGTATCTCACTTCAACAGAACACTTAGTTATTTAAATGCCATATTCTATAGCTTTTAGAAGTGATTGAAGATTACCTATCTATGCAGAATGCAATCTCTTTGTAACTAAAGAACCTGATTAGTCTAACTATAAGTATGACAAAGATAGATGACTATTGATCTATAATTCTTAATAACCATGTGAAGACTAAGACTTCATATTAGAATATTATACAATAAACACTGTGCAACAAATGAGGAAAATGACCTCAAAATTTAAACAAATGTAGAAGTATCTTCATCAGAGGTAGAAATGTACATTGCAATATGATAAATATATCCTAATATTGTATCAGTATACAATAATGTTTTAATCAGAGGTAGAAGCATGCATGCATGCAATATGACAAAATAACTTTACCTAGATATACAAATATGGTGGACAAAAATAGGAATACATGCAGTAAGCTCTGCTGTGGCAGAGGTTCTACTAAAAAACTGCTTAGGTAAAAGCAAGCCAAGTAGGCAGGGTTGGGAGACTTTCTGGGTGTGGACCAGCTAGACCTTTAGGCTGTCTACCCAGTAGGCGTGGAGTCTGAATTCACATGGGCGCCTGATGAAAAACGATGCTTAAAAGAAATCCCATACTAGATCAGAACTGAGAATAATAGACAGTTATGTATTCAGGGGTAGACTCACAAATCAGAATTCTCTGCTAAAACAGAGAACAGAAACAGAATTCTGCAGCTGGAAAAGAGGCTGGACACATGCTTTACATTGGCATAAACAGTATAAGAGGCCACACTTCAGTGGGTAGGTAACTACTACCTGTAGGATTTCCTACAGCATAATTGTAGCATATATATATATATCAAATATATTACACACACATTACAAATATATCATATATATTAGAGGCCCATAGAAACATTCATGCAGCAGAGTATCTTCATGTACTTACATCAATCTTTGTAGTATGTTCTAGGCTAAAACTGAACTTCTGGAAATACTGGTACTGTACTCGGCATCATATTTCCTGATGGGTGTGGTAAATGAAGCCTCGTGCTTGGCAACCTTCAGAGAATCTGAGAGAAGAGTTCTGAGGATGCTATTAGAAACGTATACCTCTTCCTCTTGAACTCTCCATCTGAGAAGGTGCTAAATTTTAATAAGCATTTGCTGACTTTTCTGCTTCTGAGACACCCTGCTGGGATACCAATCCCCACTTCCCTGTCTGAAGGACAGTGCAGAATTGTCGTAAGCTCCAGGAAATAGTTGGGTCAATCCATCTATAACAGGTGTGAAATTGAAGAGTGCTGTGTTAAGATTGAATTGAATATTGTTACATGTTGTCTGAGCTCTGCTTGTCTGAACATGTCACTGAAGAAAGCAAGCATGCAAGCAAAGGATAAAAGGATGGTTATTTAGTCCAGTCCTAGTTCACTGCCAAACTCTGAACATAATTGAAAGAATACGTTTTTACATTATATATCTCATCTGTGTGTCTAGAATGCATCTGATTACCTATGAAGAGAACAAATAATGAAAGCATATGCCATAATTCTTATCTGTCACTTTATACAAAAAAATTAATAAAACAAGGTACTTTAAAAGGTCCTAATGTAACACAAGAAAATAGTTGAAACTTTATTTTACACAATGAATTTTTGCACCATAAAACCCTAGCTGACTAATGGCCAAGAGTGTCACCAGCTCTGGTTCTAATTACATTGTGCCTTAGATTCTCCTCTGGCCTCTGAAGTAGATTGGGAGTACTGTACTTAAGAGAATCAACTGTCTTCTAAGTCCAACTGTGATCATGCTGTGACATTTCTGTCATGAAGAACTTCAGAATACAGGTCTAAATACTGTAATGATTTAGTATACTCACATTATTTCAATAAATATATACCGTGAAGACAAGGTGATGCGTTCAGAGGGACTGAGAACATAAAGCAGCAAGGCTATTGGCTTTTGAAGACGACTTTGCTTACAATTGAAAGCAAGCCTGAACCCTTGTTCCTAAGTACCAGATAAGATAATACTGTTGTATCCACAGTTGTCAACATATCTGACAAAATCATCCATTGGAAATGAGAGTCCACCTTTGTTGCATTAAACATGTAGGCACAGCTTCTCTAACATCATAATTTTTAAAGGAAATATTAAAAATTCAAATAGTAATAGTTACAGTCATATGCAGTAGTCTACTCTTACTTTTTTCTACATTTACCTCTATCTTAAGATTCTTCATAGAATGCTGGGTCAAAATTCTAAAGAAACCATAAGCTAATATTACACATGATAGCACTTAGAAGGCAATCTGTTTTGTGCATGTAAATTCTTAAAAACAGTTTGAGTACCACTTAAAATGCTTACCATACATCTTTTAAGATATGTAATACCTGAAAGTTGTCTGTGACCTTTAGCAAAACTTTATCCACGTTAACATTCCTCTAGTTCACTAATAATTTTTAAAAGTAGTACCATAGGGTGGTAACATAGTTCTATTTCCCTAGGCCAAATCCTTGGCAGCTCACAAAATAGGCAAATACAGTTAATTAAAAATGAGTTTGGGCACTGTATCTTGGAGCATGCAGGAATTACCCTTGGGAATTAGCTCACATAATTTCTTCCCCAGCTTCACAGGCAGATCTCATTTAACATGGCTGACATGTGGCCCTGCAGGCTTCACTCAGCTGCCACAGTTTCAAAGGTTGCCATATTTTTAGCAAGCCCATTCATATTCTGAAGGCCCCGTCATAAAAGTGAGCAGAATATTTGTCAAAACGTATGTAATCCTTAGATTGCTCAATTAGCGGGCCTTCTGAAATCAAAATAAATATGCTTTTTCATTCTTTGAATTTTTATAGTATCTATTTAGATGTGTGTGTTTCTATGTGGTGTGTGTGTGTGTGTGTGTGTGTGTGTGTGTGCTATCCTGCATGTAAAGAAATTAACTAAGTGGGAATTGAGCAGGGTTTTTTCCTTTCTAAAAAACACCGAAAGTCTTACCAACCATTGAGTGTCTCAGAAATTAGACCAAATGTGCGCTTCTTCACTGCTGTGATGGAGACTGAAGTTACTGTTTTGATTTAGAGATTAGAAACATGTTCATGCCCACTCAATATGATAAATCTTTTAGGCTCTTTCCTTAAATTGCTACCTAACAATTTCTATTTCATGTCTCGTTTTGGCGAAAATGGAGTTTCATCAGAAAATTTTTAGACCTGGGCATGTTGCCATACTCAATATATTTTTTTAAGATTGGGAAAATCAATGTTCAATCAAACAGATTTTGCTACCTTAACCTATAAGAGTGTTACAAGTTATAATAAGATCCTGGCTAAATGTTTTCTTTCCTGCGATAAGGCAATCACAGCAGCCATGAGTATGTATTCTGAGTTTCTAAAGATGAGCATCACAAACTTTCCAAGGAAAAAGGTTTCCCTGAAGCTGTCTCATAGTGGTGAAGGCTGGGAGGAACTTCTTGTCTAGCTGAACAGCAGCAAGTCCCCCTTGCGGGCTACATTTTCTGCATTTTTGTTTAGGTACTGTGGTGATCCTGAGAACTATCTTTGATAATTTCAAGCTTCAAACTGAAGATGTGACCAGACAAAACTATTGAAATATTTCCTCTTGAATCAAGGTAACCTGGGAATACTTTGCCCTGTATTTACTTTTATCAGAATTTTAGAGAGATGTTGGCACAGTTAAACACACCATTTTAACACATAATGCTGTTGAAGTGACAGATGTCACCAACTGTAGAAACACCCCAGAAGCTATGGAACATGTCTGCCATCCCAAAGGTCCCATCATGCCCTGTCCTCTCAGTCAATGCCTCCAAATCTTTTACAGGAATTACCAAAGATTTAGTCTTTAGTCCAAAAGTTTTCACTATTTACCAAGACAAATAAAAACCTTATTTTTAAAAGGCAATTGATATGCAATTTGGATGAATTTAATTGATAATGGCAGCCTCTAACTGGGAAGATTTAAAATGTAGAAAGAACAGAGAAGACGGAAAAGTATCACTAGTAAATAAAGTGGAATACCAGCCACTACCAGGAACACATTAATACACGTACAAAAATATAGGTGAATCTAATTAAAATGCTGAGGACAAAGATCAGACTGAAGCAAGATGTAAGGTCCCATTCTTGACGTTCCTAAATTGTTCACATTTACCAAATTCAAAACATTTTCATTTTAAGGAAACCTATGACCACAGTCCTTTGTTTTTCTGCTTTCCCACCTGGCCACATTGAGCATAGCATGCGTACTTCCAGGATACCTTTGTGTTCCTGCTCAGTATGTTCTCACACCAAATGCCCTTAGCAGCTGCAACGACAGGTCTGTCCTGCTGCTGCACTGAATTGTCAGAACTAACATGCAAGTAAAATATTATTTTGTTAATTTATCACTGAGGTTTCCTTTCCCCATAGTGTTGCCTACTTATCACATGAGGGCCTAGGAATTTGGTTCAGTAGTAAAAGTGCTTGGTGTGAAACAACAAGACCTGTTAGAATTTTCTGTACCCAAATAAAAGTTATGGGGGGCTGTAGCTATTCCAACACTTAGGGTCATATACAGGTGAACCCAGAGCTCACTGCCCAGCCAGGCTACATGAAGGGGGGAGTTTCACTCTGAGCAGCAGACCCTGTCTCACCAAATAAAATGGAGAATGAAAAGGAATATTTCCAGTTTAAACTTCTGGCCTCTGTGTGTGTGTGTGTGTGTCTGTGTGTGTAAAATCTGGACATGTGTGCATACAGCACACACAAACATATATGCACACATGTGCACATACACAAGCTAGCATGTGATATCATGTGATAAAAAGTCAAAGTTTTTACTGTAATCACTGTCCAATAATTTGTGAGTTCTCAGCTAAATGTTTCCTTAAGAGAGAAAAGAGAAATTGAAATTCTTTTACAGTAAGCCAAGAATATGCCATGTTGTAGATTCAATTCTTTCATTCTAGTTGCATAATCCATACAGTTATTGATTTATTTGGGTTTTAGAGCTTTGAATGTTTTGTGATACTGCTGATGTCATGTCTGTGGCTATGCAATCTCCTGTGTCCTGGTGCATTTTCCATTTACAGAGTACAGAAACTGTGTCAGGACATTAAATAGGGTGTAATCTAATCAAGGAAATTTTAAACACTATGTGTTAAACTTCTAACATCTTTTTTCTATGTAAGCCATTACTTTCAAAGTATACTTCATGTCTAATATTACAGAAAGTACTAAGAATTATAACAAACAACCTTAAAATATATTTTGTAAATAGTTTGCTAATATCTTTTACCTCAAATAAGGAAAAAACATATTTTACTATCTATTTTTATAAACATAATTATAGAAGTGGAATAAATTTTTCTTTATATGTTATTAAATTTATTTCAGGTTTAAAGTTATTTTCATAGAGTATAATTTAAAACAATGATGTTTATAAGTATTTCTTTGCAAAAGTATTCAAATCTGTTTTAAAGTTCAAGACACAGCAAAAATTACAGGTTTCTTTCTATGTACACAAATTTAATAAGTTTAGCATTTCTTGTTTTTAAAAATGTATTCTTTGCAAGTTCATGTAAATGTGTACATGTATTTTTATATATGAACATACTCAATATACTTTGATCACAGATACTATTATCCTTTCTTATTTCCTTTCTCCTCCCAATCTCCCTTTTTCCCTCAGTAAGTCCACCGTCTACCTTTCATGACTCTGTTGTGTTCATCTAATGTAGTTAGGGTTACCTTCACCAACATGAAGTAATGGTGTCTACTTAGCAGTGACTGAGTAACACAGCTCTTCATCCAACAACCATAACTGCTTACAGCCCTCAGGCAGTGCTGGAGCCTTCTGAGCCTCTCCTCAACAATGACAAAGGACTAGTGTAGGACTTTTGCAGGCAGCCACCGCTTCAGTGAGTTTAAGAGTACAATTGCTGTATGATGCCCAGAAGACAGTGTTTCCTGCCAGCGCAACCTACTCTCCTCTGCCTCTTCCATTCCTTTCCATTACCTCTTCATCACTCTTCCTAGACCCTTAGTTGGGCTGGGACAGACGTTCCATTTTGGGGCTCAGCAGTAAACTGTCATTTTTGGTCAGAATTTTGACTAGTTACACCTTTCTACAAAAGCTATTATCCACTGCAAACGTACACTACTCTGATAAAGACTGAGAGCAGCGTTGATTTATGGGACAAAACAGAAATTGTTAGTAACCATTTTGAAAACATGTTTATTTAGTAAAGAAACAGTAGTGGGCTCACCCAGATATATATTTCCTCTGATATAAATTTATTATTAAATGTAGAAATGTCTTTTATTTTCCAGGAATTTATTTTCTATATCTAATAATTTCAGCTATGTGAATATTCACAAATTTTGTCAAATAAAAATTCATATTTATTTAAGAAAATTAATGATCATCTAAAATGGAATTTACCCTTTTATAATAACTCATTAAATGTGTTTAATTGCTCATAATAAAAACTCATTTTAATTCTTTAGTAGAAACATTTGCTAAATATTAGGGCAAAATTATACAGCTCTGATAGACAGTTCTTTAGCTCTTTTTGTAATAAAAGTTTCCAAAAACATGGGAGATCTGTTTAGATGGCTGAGATTTAATAATGTCTAGCTTTTGTCCTAGGATGATATTGACTTGTAAATTTGTCTGGAGTAGTATTCAGTGAACAGCAGAGTGTGCATTTCTCTGAGACAAGATCACATGCATGGTTGGACTGGGAGGGCAGCTGCAGGTGGGGCAGCATGCCTCTGGTGGCCGAGCTTTGTTTTGGTGCCACCTGTCACTTCGATGAGCCTGCTGTCTTTTCAGGTGTGCTCTTCTGTGCCCTAGTTTTCTCATTAACCCACTTACCACCGTACTGTCCACCTGCCCTTCTGGACAAACTGCTGTGTCTTGTCCTATCTTTCATACAGAATCTTAAGCATTTCAGGGGAAGCTCTTAATTCAGGCGATCAGTACCACAGGAGGGGAGCGCCTTGGAGAACTGAGGTTCTGTTATGTTTTTTCTACCTTCCAGGATAAAAGCATGCTGTTTGGAGAAGCACTGAGCATGGTTCAAGGAAAAAATCCCAGCTAAAAATAGATAAACAAGTGAAGTCAGACATGAAGAAATCTTTTCAAATAGTTCATAAGACAGCAGGGCACTATTTCATACTTCCTTAGAAATTGAAAAGCTTGAAGGATAAAACCATGCTGTTGGTCTGAGGCCAAAATATTCATGCCAGATAAACATTTGTAGATAGAAATTGTACNTTGTGAAAATAGTAGAAATTCTTGAAACCTTTATTTAGAAAATAACATTTAATACATAGCTTTGACATATGTTCTTCTCTGAATTCCCTCCAAAATAAGAGCCAGCAAAGCAAATAACTTGTATTTATAGATTAAATGCTACAATGAGCAATTCTAAGATTGACAGAATTTTACTTAGATTAAAAATATGAATGGAACAATAATTGATTTGCTTTTATTACCAATGTCATTTCTCAAGCAGATAGAAATAAATACAATGACTAAATATTAGTTAATTTTAATATACATATATATTCAAGTTTAACATATAAATTTCTTATTTAACATTGTAAACTTGTTTTCAGTGTCTGAACAGACACTGAAATCCTGATCCACTTTCTGTTTGTGAAATAAGATCTATTTGGTGCTGGGGTGACAGCCCACTCGATTAAGTCCTTGCTGTGCAATCAAGAGGACCTAAGTAGAGATTGTGATAACACAAGAAAAGTTAGACATGGCAACGTGTGTCTGTAATCTAGACTCCAATGACAAGAATGGAGCCAAATACAGGCAAATCCCTGATGCTCACCAGCCAGTCTGACAGAAACAGCGTTTAACTCAAAGAGATGCTATATCAACGTGATAGAAGCGAGGTCCAACACTCAAGGTTGTCTCCTGACCAGCACCTGCACTGTGGAATTTATTTACCCACATTCTCAGGTCACTTGCATTCCTGAACACATCATATGTATACACAAAGGTAAAGTGAATTATAGAGAAAATAATCTTTATTTTAACATAATTATATCATTAGATTTAGTATGTTATATGTTTGTACCATTTTATTTTATTTTAAGACAGGGTGTCATGTTTCCCAAACTGGCCTTAAACTTGCTTTATAACGAAGCTGACCTTGAAGTGCTCACCTCTTTGTATCTATGATTTGGTTCTGGGGTTCTAGGCTTTATGCAGTGTTGGGATAAAATGCAGGGCTTTGTTTGTATAAGGCAAGCCTGTTAGCTTGAACTGCATTCCCATCTGGCTATTATTTTTTTGTTCGATGAATGCTTTGAGTAGATATGATCAGAATTTTACACCCTATCACAATATTTACTGTTTATCCTTTTAAAAAGTTTTCTGATTAATATATAAACCAAAATATTTTACATCTACTCAGTTCAATGTTTTTATATTCTGAAGAGAGAAAAAGTAAAATAAAATATTCAAGGTCAATCCTATTTCCTTCTACATTCTAAAGATGATAACTGCTAACTAAAGGGTATGTAAAATTTAGATACGTTAGAAATGACTTATTAGCTTTGTGGAAATTTAGACTTTATATTGTTTTTCTGTTTGAGATTCAATATAAGGACAAAATATACCCAACCCAAAACATGTTCAATAAGCTAAGAACTTGCATTTTATTGAACATACTACTTCCTAAAGATCTTTAACCTCCCCTTCTACCTAAAACCATTTTAATATTATAGGACAGTGATATTCTCTGAAAAGAGTATCAGTACAGTTCTTCTAAGATGTATATATAACAAAACCTGAATACAAAATAGAACTCTAAACAGGGCATAGAATCAGAGGCCAATAGCCTGTTCATGTCAATAGACGCAGGAGCTAGGCAGGTGGCTCAATCAGCACAACACTTGCAGTGAAAACAGGAAGAATGAAGCTTGAACCCTAGCACGATGTGAAAAACTAGGCATAACAATGAGCTTGTCTAATCTTGGGGACTGAACAGAAGGATCTTGAGAGCTTTGTGGCCAGCCAGTCTAGCTGAAGACAGAGCTTGAAGTTTGAATAACTTGGGCATCTTGATGTTAGAAAACATGCATTTCTCAGATTGTATCTCCTGACTTCATTGCAGACAGGAGGTGTCCTCTTGAAATGAAAGCAAAGTTAACCATGGGTTTTCATATTTCATTAATTTGTTTAGTGCTATCATTAATTTTAATAGGATATTTATGAGTCCACAACTACTTCTAGATTGTTAGAGCTAAGCACAGAATACACACTCTCATTGTATGTTTTGTTATTTTAAAGGAGGTATAAATTTAATTATGAAGATTAGCAAAGAATTTTATTTTCCCTTCGGGGGAATCACTTTCATTTTAGTGACCTAAATTCTTCCCTGTCTTTTTTTCAACTTATTAAAATTTTAATCCTTCCTGTCTTATCTTAAATTGGATTAATTATAGCTATAAAGATGTTTTGAATATTCCATATTGAAATTAATTTAGTAAAAGTGTTAATATGCATATATTGACTAATTTTTTTTATTTTATTAGCTCTTGTTTGTAACTTATATAGATAGATCTTGCTATTATATTTTACTTTAAATGTAACAGTTCTTTTGTATATTTTAGATAGTTCAAGTCATTATTCCCATCATTTTTCCTTTAACCAAATATTTATTGAAAGTTTGTCTCTAGTAATTTGATAAGATACTGACTTATTTTTGTTTACTTCCATGTCCCTATGTCCTGGTATGTATAGCAATTCAGAACAATTTCTTGAATGAAGAAATGGATCTAAACAATGACAGTTCATCAGGAAAAGATCATCACCTCATTGCCCTAATCCTCAGTTGTTTAGACATGAAAGATATTTTAACCATTGTGTAAAATGTACATAGCATAGGTAATTTACAGGGGTTGCAGTATAATTTTCAAAAGCATCTAACACATTTTAGAAGAGGACCTGCCTATGGTCATGGCATGTTTTTCTATATAAATTAACCAAATCTAGACAGTCCCTTACAGAAATGGCCAGTGGTTTATTTCCAAAGCAAATCTAAATCCCATCACTTTTACAGTTACCATTAACCACCATGAAAGATTACTTGTAAATTAATTTTGCAAGGCCAGCAGTAGCCTGCTCCCAAATCTAGACAAGATGCCAGTGTTACTGGTATCATAGCCAGAGTGCTGCCTCCAGGGTTTTTCATAGACTTCTCATGGGAGCCTGATGCTTGATGTGCAGTAGGGATAAAGAGAAAGAAAGTGCGGAAGAAAGAAGGAGTGAAGGAGATGGGTGTGATAGAAAAGGAATGAAGAAGAAAGAGCAAGAGAAGCGGGAGGGAGAAAAGAGAGGGATAGTGAGAGGTAAATGCAGGAGACGGAGAGAGAAGAGAAGAGAAGAGAAGAGAAGAGAAGAGAAGAGAAGAGAAGAGAAGAGAAGAGAAGAGAAGGAGGAGGAGGAAGAAGAAGATAGAAAGGGAGGGGAAAGGGTGGGAAGCAGAAAGGAATTATGTTTGATTTAGAAATAACAAAAACAGTAGGTTTAGGAGTCTACAAAGAAAATAGTTCCAGTAGCACACAAAAGAAGGATATCATGGGAGCCAGTGCATCTATATGTGCACAGTGGTCTCCTGGCAGTCTGTAGTTTTATTGCTACTCTATGGGGTTCTAAAGAGATCCTGGTGGCACTGACCTTTGCAAAAAGAAAACTTTGTTCACCGTATGAGATGAATGCCAGAAGGTTAACTTTTCCTGGGATTGGAGATAAGCTTGGAAGTAGAAATAAGAACAAAGGGTAATGGAGTAGAGGGGCACAATGAAGTAGGTTAGGGATACAAGGATCACACCTAAGTATAAAAAAGCAATATATAGCAAGCCAATAGCTAATATCAAATTAAATGGAGAGAAAC
>LOEQ01008658.1:0-17760 GCA_001685075.1 Bramus lutescens
AAAATAAATACCCCTTTAATTCCCAACTGGTGTGGGATTGTTTATGACTTACGCCTTCATCTACTGAGTGTTTCCTAGGCTCCAATCCCTCATCCAGGCACTGGGGAGACTGGTGACTGTGACCCGGGCCTAGCTTCCAGTATCTTCAGAGTACAGCTCTGTAGTATCATTAGAGAGCCACAGAGTTCACAGTGTTCAGAAGCTAAATGAGAAGTCAGCCCTCCATGATGCTGGCCACATAGATTACGTCCTCTGTCACTTGACTCACCTGCAAAGTGGTATTCAAATTGTGACAACCTCATGTTTCCTTGATAGTTCAACCATCTAGATTAATTCCCAGCAAGGTGCCCACCTCCTGGTGGTACTTGGCAAATGATGGTGCTTTCAGCAGAGATACACATAGAATGATAACACATGGATGGGACTGTCAGGCTGGGAAGCTCTGAGTCATCAGTTCAAGCACGCAGATGGAGATGGGAAGGATGCTTGTCCTGACACAGAACCAACAAACATTGTGCGTTTGAAAATGAGGAGTTGTGGGTAGGATATTGTCTTAGGGTTTCTATGGCTGTGAAGAGACACCATGACCACAGCAACTCTTATAAGGAAAGCATTTCATTGTGGTGGTTCACTTACAATTCGGAGGTTCAGTCCATTATCCCCATGGCAGAGAGACTGGCAGTGTGCAAGCCAGACACAGTGCTGGAGAAGTAGCTGAGAGTTCTACAACTTGCAAGCAATAGGAAATTATCTGAAAGTCACACTGAGGGAAGCTTGAGTAAAAGAGACCTCAAAGCCCACCCCCACAGTGACACACTTCCTCCAACAAGGCCACACCTCCTAATAGTGCCATTCTCTATGAGTTTATGGGGGCCGATTATGTTCAAACTATCAGATGCTGACTTTGAAGTTGATTCATTTCACTCTGAAAGGCTCTGTTTCCAAACTTTCCCTTTTCTTCCCCAAAGCATTGGTTCTAGCCCTGAAGTACCACTCTTCAGAGTCAGGAGCAGTAGCTAGCCCCCTGAAGGGACCAAGGACTATTTAGATACTCTAGGCTCACTGTCTAGAATGTTTTGCTAAAACAGATGAGATAGTGAGTGTGTTACCTGGGGCTTGGACGTTAGAGCAGGAATTTCTTGACTTAATGTGATGCCGTGAAGGTTCAGGATCTGTTGTCCCTCGAAAGGCAAAGCAACTCTAAATAAGTCTAGGGCCTCACACACCTGTCACATCTCTCGAAATAAAGCCACCTGGATTTAATAATCTAGGTTAGAAGCTCATTAGCAGCCAAGATCTGAGCTGGCTATCTAGTCATCAAGGGTTTCATCCTTTGAATGAATGAGTGAATGAATGAATGAGCAAGCAGGGCAATGGATGAATGAGTAGAAGGGGAGATGTCGGTTACTGTGGGTTGCGGAACATTGGGCAGAGGCTCTCTGCCAGTTACTGTGTTTGCACATCTGTTTGTCTGGCAGTGAGGTAAACTTTCTCAAGGAATTCGACCTGAGATTTTGTTTGGCAGTATTTTGAGCTTCTATTCATTTAGAGAAGAAAAGGCATGATTCTTAATTGGTGTAATTTTGCCTTCATGAATTCAGAAATGCAACTCCTGGAATAATGAGTTCCTCTTTTAGAAAGAAACATACTTGCACAAATTCCAACCCTTGGCTCATTAGGCCCATCCTGGAAAGAGATGCCCCTGGGGCAGACCCTGCAAGGCTTCGGGTGTTCTTGCTTTTTCTAGTCCTGTGCCCCCAATCAGCTTCACCTCATATAACTAAGAGTTAATATGAAATAAAAGGACCTTTGAGACCCCACTGCCCGGATTCTGCTTCCTTGATACTCTGCAAATGACTTGACCTGAGCGGTTTTTATCGTCTTACCCTCGTTATTCTTGCTTACGCAAAGAACCCAGTGTGCTTTTGTAAATAGGCCACTGGACAGGTAGATAGAGAGACCATTGCGTTTCCTGGGCACAAATGTGTCTGTCATCACTGTGGACAGATTTCAGTTCACTCCCTGGGCAGAACACTGAGGACAGGACAGGCTGCCTGTGATGCGCCTGAGATCCCAACCAGGTCATGTAAAGATGGAGGTCTCGGAGAGCCCTCAGCTCAGTGCAAGCTGGGTCCTGCCTTCTTGGGTTTTGGTTCTTAGTCCGTCTTCTGTTGCTTTATTGAACTTTGTGAGGTTGGGTTGTTTATAAAGAGCAGAGAGACACTTGGTGCACACATTAGGCAACTGGGAAGAACATGGCATTGATATTTGGTGAGAAGAACATGGTTTTATTGTTTGTTTTGTTTTATCTTTGAGACAGTGTTTTCTCTAAGTAGCCCAGGTTGGCTGCAAATTCAAAAGCCTCCTGCCTTGACCTCCCAAACTCTGGGATGGCAGACGTGTGCTGCCTCTCGAGACAGAGAAGAACAAGCATGCTAAAATGGGTTTTCTATTTTCTTTTAAAGCTGCTGGTGCTATTTTGGGGACCCTGCCCTTGTGCCCTCATCCAATTCTAATTACTCTGCAAAGGTCCCACTTCCACATGTCATTAACATATAAATCTGGAGATTATATTCCCAGTGCCTGAGCCTCATCAGAACACATGCAAACTGTAAGCGTTATCTTTCAAAGCTGTCTTCCCTGGCTCCATGTCTGTGTCTGCCCAAGTTCTGGCAGCTGGGTACCAGTCCTGCCCTTGGTGGGGACTGTACCTCCCCGTCTTCCTTGTGTGATGGTTGGACGAGGAGTCCCTTCTCAGAAAGTCCTTGAGCCACCTGACTTCATCTGCTTCACATGTAAGGGATGATTCTTGGTTCCAAGAGCTGGTTTCTGCTGTGTCTCAGGGAGGAGACTGATGGCTCACCCTTCAGATGCAGCTGAGATATACAGCTCGTCGGTGCTCCCACAAAGCTGAAAGAAACGTAGCTCTTGCAGAAGGAATTATATGAATGGCATTGTTGTTCTTTTGTTTAATGTATGAGTTTTCTGTTATTCCCAGCTCAAATATTTGTTAGCCTGACAAAAAGAAAGTTAATTTCTCAGTGTTACAAATTATTCATTTCTTTATGAAGAAAGCAGAAGAGCCTTTTTATAGAGGTCCATTAATTGGGTGACGGGTAATATCCTAGAAGCACATGTCAGGGCTGGATTTGGAAGAGCCTCCTCCAGCCCTTGATGCAGTCCTCTTTAGTCTATTTATCAGAGACAATTAGGAAAGGTACCGTCTTTTGCATAAGGAGAGCTTGCCATGAGCCTGTGAGCTGGAATCAAGAGAATAAGAGCCCAGGTTCCACTGTCACTGGCATGCTGGGTTAAACATATCACATCCCTTCTGATGGGATAGTCTCCCCAGGCAAAAGCGAATATAAAAGATCAGGTTTTCTCCTGAACTCTGATTGCTTAAGACACAGATCTCTGATCATAGTGGGGAAGGATTCTATGATGGATTAACTATGTCTGTTGCCAATATAGAAAGAGTGAGCGCATAAGATTCTACGATGGATTAGCTGTGTCTGCTGCAGACATAGAAAGAGGGAGTGTATAGTTGACCTGGGTAATGTCAGAGCTGCCTCTCCTTCTGACCTACTTCTAGGTTTCTCAGGTAAAGTAGAACACGACAGGGGAGAGGAGCAGAGTTGGAACCATCCATTCAGCTTGGGAGTTGAATAAGTTATTGAATCTCCATGGGTTTTATTACCTTATCAAGTGGGAGATTGAGACTGTTACATGATGGGGGAAGACATTTGAAGTACTCTGCACAGCAGACCGTGAATAAAAATGCAGTCAGGCTATTGTTTTCAGTACAAGAAGCGTAACGGGGGCTGACTTTGCAAGGTGATTCTTTGTTCCAAACCACCTTGTGATTGGCTGACATTGTGGGTACAGATGACAATCTCAGAACAGTAGAGATAGTTGCAGTGCATCTCTGAGAAGGAAACCCCATCTTTAATGCATAGACTACCTAAGCTGGAAGATGTCCTTGTGTCCCTGTAGAGGACGAGACTCTTAATCTCAGGGTCATGGGTTCGTGCCCCACGTTGGGTGCCAATATGTAGAAGGAGAGCGCTTGTTAGTTCCCAGCCGCCCAGCTAGTTTAAACCTGAAATAATCACACATAAACTGTACTAATTAAACTACTGCTTGGCCCATTAGCTCTAGCTTCTTATTGGCTAAGTCTTACATCTGAATTTGACCCATTTCTATTAATCTGTGTATCGCCACATGACTGTGGCTTCCTGGCTAAGTTTCAGCAGGTCTGACTCTGGTGACAGCTCCATGGCACCTCTCTGACTCTGTCTTTCTTCCTCCCAGCAATCAGCTTATTTTTCCCACCTAGCTAAGTTATGCCATGCTATAGGTCCAAAACAGTTTCCTTATTCATTAATGGTAATCACAGCATATGGAGGGAAATCCCACATTGCCCCTGCTGTGTAGATGGGCATTGGCACTGGTGGCCCCGGTGTCTGTCCAATGGAGTCAGGTGGAGTGCAAGTAATGTAGGAGCTGCTGTAAGACTCCAGCATTTTCTGGACCTCTGTCCTTTTTGTCACTGCTGCAGCTGCCTGGTACCTGTGAATGCAGGGACTAACAGGACTCCAGCATGGTGGTACTTACTAGACACCCCCCCCCGTTGGTCCTGGGGAGCTGTCTAGATGGAATCCAAGTGCTACTCTACAGTCACCAGGAACGTGTTTATTTATTTATTCATTATGTTTGGGTAGAGCTGGCAGTACCAGAAAAAAATTCTTGAGTCCACTGAGTTTTGTCTTCTTTGTTGGTTTGTCTTGATTCTCCGTGGCTTCCCACAGGCCTCCGTGACATTTCTGTTCCTGGTGTCATGTCTGAACTTTTTTCTACTTCCGTTACTCCCCTTCGAAAATTTTCAGTAGTCCACCTCCGACTGGTCTCCTTTTCTTCCACTCATCTGCCTGTCCTCAGGCTTCTGAAACCCTACCTGGAGCCTGTTCTGTTGGTACATCTGCTTCACACTGGTCCCAGGGCCCCAGGATGAATGACATTGCCATTCCAGGCTGCTTTTTCCCAGTTCCTGATACCTTCCTCTCACCTTGGCATGCTTTTTTCATGATTCTTTCTATTGGTACGTATATTTATCCCCAAAGACAGCTAGTACCTTCTGTTAAAAACTTTTCTCAGGAATGACTTTATAACAAAACCCAGGAGGTTGATAGATTTGGTAGAGTTTTGATTGCCAGTACTCTCTGCTCTCATTCCATACTTATTTATTTTAATACTATATGATGTGATCCTTGGGGAAGCACCCTTTATCAGAAGCAAATGGTTCATGCTGGAATGTCTCAGCGAATGAGTCACAATTGACACTCAGTGCGTGCTTGCCCTATGCTCAGTACTGGGCTGGGTCACCTAAAAACATTCCAGTTGTATAGATTGAGGTCCTTGTGCAGATGTGTCATTGAGGGTCATCAGTTGAGATCTGAGAGGATAAACAGAGTTCGAGGCCCAGCTAGCAGATGGTGAAATTGGATTTGGTTACAGGCTGTGAGAGCCAAGGTCTCCATGGTGTGGTGATAATCAAAGACAGCAAGCAGTCTTTGCCCAAGACCAACTTGACTTGCTGCACCTACTGGTCATTCTCCTGCCTGCATCAGGGCCTTCCTGGTGTTTGTAGACCATCTCAATGCCCAGTTAGAATCACATTCATCCCCCTGAGCACATCCAATCTTCATCAGGACTATTCTGTGATGAGATGATTTCTAATACTAAGTTGTGGGAGGGATATGATTTGTCTGTATTTCAGGTAGAAAGAGCTTCCTTCACAGATATCTGGGACATCTGTGAAGAGCTTGGTTCATAGAACACAAGGATTGTTCAAGACTGTTTCCTTCCATTGTGGTAGCAGCCTTGCTGGCCACCCCACCCCCACGCTGACCACTATTTACCCAGAGCCTACTATGGGTAATACTTGACTTTCATTTGCATGATCGCAGAGCACAGTCGTGTTTAGGGCATGGTGTTCTTTTGGGCTGTGTCCAATTAAAGGATAAATATTAACTTTCCATTTGAAATGAATACATGCAATTAAAAAACATCTTTGCAGTATTATTTGCTGATTAAAACACATTTTTAAAAAGTTATTTTCCACAGAGGAACAATCATGGTTGAATTTGCTGTGATTTCTGCCTCATGTTCTCCATCGTTCTGCATAACTCTGTTCTTCTCAAGAGCCCCTGATGCCCTCCAGCATTTCCTCAGACCCCATGATCCCTGGTCATTTGTATCCTGGCACTGGAGCATCTTTGATGAGCTGCTCACTGCTTGTGTTGATCCTTTGCTTTGCCACTGTGCCTTGTCTGGTTATCTTAATTGGTCTGAGGGGTGGACCACATCAGCAACTACTTTGTCAGCCATCTGGCATGTGTTGTTGTCTCTGATGAGCAGTTAGGACGTCCAAGTGTGCCAGGATGCAGAGGCGTGAGGGTGAGCGGCTCAATAGGCACTGCCTCTTTTGGAATGGAGAATGAAGCCACATGCTTCTGTGAAGGCATGTAGGAGTACAGTAGTGGTAGAATTTCCTGGTGTCTGGGTGGCTTTGATGTACTGGGGACATATGGCTCCCCATCTGATTTTGACAGACCAGGGGTTCAGTTATGGCTCTACTACTCATCTCTGTGACCTTAACTGTCTCCTCTTCCTCCTTGGAGCCTCAGTTTTTCTCATTAGTAAAAGAAGGATAAAAATATCCCCTTTTGATAGATTTGGGTGATAAACTGAGATAATACAGTGCCAGGTTATGCTGTGGGATAACGCCCTTGTATTCTGGAAAGATTTATCATTTGTTTTGGTTTAATAAAACACTTATTGGCCAGTAGTTAGGCAGGAAGTATAGGTGGGGTGATCAGACTAGGAGATTCTGGGAAGAGGAAAGGCTCAGTCTGCAGTCACCAGCCAGACACAGAGGAAGCAAGATGAGAACACTTCATTGAGTAAGGCACCAAGCCACATGGCTAAACAGAGATAAGAATTATGGGTTAATTTAAGTTGTAAGAGCTAGTTAATAATAAGCCTGAACAAATAGGTCAGCAGTTTATAATTAATATAATCCTCTGTGTGTTTTGTTGGGACTGAAAAGCTACGGGACCAGGCCAGACAGAAACTTGTCTACAAGATTATACTAGTAAAAATGCTAGCAATTTATTAACTATTTCCTAGTATTTAGTAATATTTATTTTCTAATTGTGTGACTAATGATCAGTTTAGTATTATGTTAAGGTTTGGGTAATATAACGTTGGAAAAGGCCATTGCCTTAAAAGCATCCCGGTAGTGGTTGTCTTCAGTCCAAGCCCCTTGGTGCTGGTCTGATTGAGTGTAGGCATGAACAGTGCCCATTGAATGTGGGGGCTGTCTTCAGGGCAATTATGCAGCTGTAATCCTGGTTTGCACTGCACTTGTATTAATGATAGAATGAACTGATATCATATTGTCATGCTGAGATTTGGGTCTGTGCTGAAATATCCACTATTTCCATACTGTGGATTACCACCACAGTCATGACCAGACCTGTGTGTGACTGTTGCTGAAATTCCTTCCTAAGGGGAGACAGAAGCCACCTATCCCTCCTCCTCATAGCAAGCCGAGCATTGTTCTCCCAAAGTTCACTCCGCAGAAGCAATGAGTTTATTGTGCTTTCTTACAGAGCATAGGTGGGGGGTTACTTATGTGGGTTTCAGCGCTTCTTTCTCCAAAAGGCTGTAATGAGAAAACTGTTTACCTGACAGGGATGATGGTGTCCCCATAGCCACATAGCTGGAGCTTCACTCCCCACCTACTCTCCCCTGGCCCCTCATCTACACCTGCAGTGATATTTCATTGGTAATTTAATAAATAAAGCTTACCTGAATATCGAAGAGTAAAACAGCCCCACTGGTCAGCCGTACAGACCAGGCAGGGGTGACACCTCTAATCCCAGTAGCCACACTAGTTTGCCATAGAAATTGGGCGGTAGTGGTGCACGCCTCTAATCCCAGCCCTAGAGAGGAATATAAGATGGGAGGAGACAGCTCTCAGACACAGTCTCATTCTGAGATTCCAGGAGGCAGGATCGCCATTTCGGACTGAGGTAGAGGTAAGAGCCAGTGACTGGCTATTTTGCTTTTCCAACCATCAGGTTGAACACCAATGTCTGTCTCTGGGTTTTTATTAATCGAGCTACACAGACCTCATGCAACTGAGGCAGAGTTGCAGTCAGCAGGTGGTAGGGAGGAGCTCGATACTCAGGTGAGGGTCTCATGACCACCCCCCCCATAAGGGTTTGTAAACAGTGACAAGCCCAGCTGGGATGATCTTCTGCACGGAGGCATGGATGAACTCTCCAAGATGGTGGTTAGTCGGCTCAGGGGACAGTCATGCACCACCGTGACACTGTTCCATCGAAGCCTCAATCAATCTCTACAAGGTGGTACCCTTTGTCACCGCACAGAGGGGCAAACATGGGCCACTCATCATTTACTGTCCTGAGGACCTATGTCTAGTGATGGTAACGACAAAATCCAAACTAGGTTTCCAGATGCCTCTCCTTGTAGTCCCAGGACTGTGGAGATTAGGGGCAGATGCCAGCCTTGCCACCCATGTGGCAGCCTCGTCACCCATGCAGCAGGGTTGCCACGGTTTCCTCTTCTGTAAGTCCATGGCAAAGNTCCATGGCAAAGGTTCTTCTCGAGGTTTGGTGGAGGGAAATAAGGAGAATGTGACTTCTCTGGACAAAGCCTGACTCAAGCCTGCAGACAGGGGTCATTGGTGGAGTGTGGTCAGCATGGAAACGGCCTCCATATGAGGCCCGTTTGGGTGCATACTGCATGGCTGTGTGGTGACTCATCCTCCCTCGGCCCCGGTTTACCTATGAGTCAATGGAAGCCGTTGCACCGAACACATGCCATTTAATGGTACAGCTCAATCTGGGCCAGCGACACTGTGATGGGGGTGGGAGGATAGTATGCTTTGCTGTTCTGCTTCTCCCTTCATCAAGAACACGGGCTGGAGAGATGGCTCAGTGATTAGGACAGATTTCTGTTCTTTCACAGGACCAGAGTTTGATTCCTAGCACCCATGCCAGGCAGATCACAGCTATCTGTAACTCCAGCTCCAGGGAAGTATCCGGCACCCTCTTCTGGCCTCCCACAGGTTCTTGTACATGTGTATATGCAGACTTACATGTGTACACACACACACCTAAATCTTTTTAAAAGAGGGAACCAGTTAGCACTAGCTTTTGGTTTTCCTTTCTGTGTTCCCTAGCTACTGTCTTAGTTGCCTCTTTCCTTCCTGGAAGGACCCCTTGATCTGCAGAGATTCTTGTGGGCTACCAAATCCAGGCCTCATTGCCTGGACTCCAAGGTGCAGGACATTCTTCCTGGGAAGCTTGAGCGTAGGAGGCGGGCAGAGCGTGGGGCTGTGGATGTTCTCTCTGTTTCTTTTCCACTTCAGAAACTGGGCAGCTTGAGCTGTCATCGGTGTACAAGAAGACTGTTTCTGACCTTGCCTCCTGCAAGGAAGTCAGGTACATGGAACAATTCTGACAACTCACAGACTACAAACTTACAAACTGCAAATACGGTGGAAAGGGAAAGCTTCCTTGCCAGGGCCCTGGGCTCCTCAAATAACCCTGCACGGAACACAAGGTGCTCACTGGCCAGGATGGCATTGTGAACCAGGTACTGTGCAGGCCACTCTGGCCAAGATTGATCCGTGGTATCTGTTCCATGAGTCTGCACAGCCAAAGCCACAGTGCCTGATATGAAGTGTATGTTCAGTGTGTGTCTGCTGGAAAGGACTGAGTTGTGAATGGATGCTAAACATCCATATTGTAATCAGTACTGCATCTTTAACAGCAAGCCAGACACCATGCGGAACACTTTCTGTGAATGGTATTCACAGTATAGGAAAGAACCCTGCTTTACCTTTGGTTACTGTTGTGCTTTGAATAAAAATGGCACCTGTAGACACATATATGTGAACACTTTGTCCCCAGGTGGCAGAACTGTTTGGGAAGGGTTAGGAGGTGTGGCCTTGTTGGAGGAGGTGTCTCACTGGGGTGGGTTTTGAAGTTTCCAAAGACTACAGTACCTCAGTTAACTCTCTCTGCCTCATGCTTGTGTTTCAAGATGTCAGCTCTCAGCTACTACTCCAGCACAGCGCCTCCCTGCTGCTGCCGTGCTCTGCAACATGGNNGGCCATGGACCTGGCCTCTGAAACTAGAAGCCCCTAATAAGCTTCCTTCTATACGTTGTCTCCCTCATGATGTCTTATCACGGCAATGGAACAGTGACGAACACAGTCACCAGACTGTGGGCGTGTCTCCTCACCACCTGGCTCCCAAGCAGACACCAATTGCATTTTTGATAATTTATTTCAACCTGGGCACTATCTACATAGAATCACAGTCACAGCAACAGGCTTAAGCACTGGTTCCTCACTTTTATTCATAAGCCCTGGTTATGACTTGTGGATTTTACATGTCAGCTGTAAACTGAAGGTCCCCCAATTCCCCTTCTCAGATTTCATTAATTTGCTATAGGTGTTTACAAAACTCAGGTAGCCCGTTGCTTTAACTTACCAATATCTCACAGAGTATATTAAAAGGTTTGCAAATGAAATAGAAAAGATGTAAAAGGCAAGATATGTGTGAAGGGGCTGGGAGCCTCCGTGAACTTCCGTGCATTCAGACTGAAAGTGTGGCCTTGGCTTTTAGGATGCTTCATTCTGCATCCACAATTGGTCCTGGCTTTGGCCATTGGCAAAGCCATATCATAAAGATATGACTAAAAGTTCCGACCCTCTAACTGTGCCTGGGTCCTTCTGGTTGAGCGGCTCCCATCCTAAATTTCTCCTTGGACTCAGACCCTGGTCATCTTATAGTCTATAAGACACTGGGTCCTTGGAGGGTCTCAAGGATTCTAAGAACTATGTTCCAGGAACCAGAGCTAAAAATCAAATAGAGCAAAAGGTCTTCCCCTTAGCCCTGCCTATGACATTTGTAGGAGCCCTGTCTCAGAAACCATACCCAGAGAAATACTGCAGAATCAGACTGAGCAACACCCTCCTCCCTTGAGGTAGGTGCCATGTTCCTCTCAGTTTCCAGTGTGGACTGGGACCTCAGAGCTGCTTACAGAACTGACCATCACACAGCGAGCGGGCAGAGGAGGGAGCCCTCAGAGGGGGATTTGAGTCTGAAGATGGGACTCTCAACTCATGCTTTAAAAGGGTAGGGTAAGGGATCAAGCGAGTGGCTGTGATATCCTTACTCCTCCGAGCCTCTGTTCCTTTCTCTTCATGGATATAGTACAGTGGGGACTTTGTGGCTCCGTCCTGTAGCTACCCTGTGCAGTTCTTCCTCTTTGGGTACCCGGGATGTGCCGGATTGTCTGCTGCCCTGTGTCTGTCTCCCAGCTATGATGTGCTGGCTGCTGAGATGGAGGGACAATGAGTCTCTGTGTTGCTTTGTCTCAGAGAGAAAAACCACAGTTAACTGGCTTTTGGCTAGTGCGCCAGGGGTGAGATAGGGTGGTAGAACAACCTTGGAATTAAAGCCCACAGCCTCCAATCACATCACGTCTGCTAATATCATTGGCAGTTTGGGATCCAGATGCTTCTCTTCTGTAATCAATACAGAAAAGGACTAGGGGAATTCAAGCATTAAACTAGAAGACTGAAACTGTAACACAGGCTGCCAGGCGAGCCACGCCCTCCCCACAGCTGCCTCTGCCCGCCTTGCCTGGTGATGGGGTTATCTATGGGATGAAGGCTCCTGTTGCCAGTGCTGACTCATGGCTGAAGCCTCTCCTGCACCTCTCCAGGTGCCTCCCTTTTCTGACTGGGTAATTGAAAAGACTGTAAATAGGGCCTTTTGTTTTGTGTTCTCCCCAATGCCTTTTTGAGTAGATGAAGGGGCCATTGGGAGACTCTAAAGAATAGACACAAACAACTTCTAGACAAAAAAAAAATCTTTCTAAAACATTTTTAAAAATAGCACATATGGTTTATTGTTGATTCTGCAGCAACTAGGGCAAAGTTGCTTTAGGTGTGCCCTGCATAAACAGTTTACCAGGTTCTAGATGGGGATGAGGGGTATTGAGATGTCATGAGAGCTCTCTACTTGCATCTTTATATTATCCCATTTTCAGAGTTTCTTTGAGATGAAGTCGTAAAACCTTGGCCCAAGTCTTGGCCCCATTGCGTGAAAATGAAGGCGAACGCTCAAACCCATCTGTGAAAGAAAGGAGCTTGACGCTAACTGGCACTCTACAACTGTCTGCCTACCTCATTGCTCAATTATCCGATATATAATAGGGTGAAAGTGTCACCCTAAAACTCTGTAGAATTGGAAATACAAGGAGAAAATAATGGCCGCTCTGAATCATACATTTGTTTCCAAGCCTCTCAGTTCCCGGCTTGTAACAAAAAATCAGTTATCAAATCTAGTTGTGTTGCCAACTACACGCGTTTGAAAGACTGCATTGGCACGTTGAGAGCCCCGGAAGTGCTGGAATCTTAACACCTGGGAGTATAAATATGGAGGTCTCACATTTAGTGTTAAGAGAAAGCTAGTCTTCCCCTGGATTTTCTGTGGCGTTGTGTTTGTGTACTGACTACTTTACACCACCCAAGGAAACAAAAACCTGTTCTTAGCAACCGTATGCTAATTGACCGCATGGGTCTCTGTTTCCACCTTCCCTGCCATTCCTGACTGAAAGGCTGGCTTCTTGTGTTGACCTCCTTCTACTGACAAGGAGACGGAGTCAGGGGCGCCCCCTGATGGAGGCAATATGCAGTCAAGCAGTATGTGCTGAGTCTGGTTCAATCAAGCCTGGTGGCTTCTCATCTGTCACACAAGCCACTCTCAGGTTCTTGGCTCAAGAAATGATTATGAAAATGGTCTCACATTTGCTGCCAACAGTAATGGCAGCAGCCTCCAACTTTAGGAAGGATATTCACCACAGTGTTTCAATCAGTTGAGCTATATCAGAGCAAAATCAAACTACCTCCACATCTAAATGGCGCTTAGAAGCAATTCATTTTCAGCGTGCAGCTCGTGCGGCCCTGGCTCTGACATGGTCTGGTTATTTGGGGCTTTGGCAGCCTTAATAGCTTTGAATTACGTGATAGAAAATACATTTTGGAAATAGGAAATAGTAAACAGTCTACAAGTAATTCCTACTATGGTGCTGGATTTGAGATCGAAAGGGGGGAAATGTCATGGCTGCCACATTTGGGGAAATAAAGAGGAGGTTTTTGTTGTTGTTATTGTTTTGTTTTTTTAAGATGGTTCGTCTGGTGGAAGGAAGGAAACGGTGTTTGTTGAGAGTGCCTTCTCTCAGGGATTTTGTGAGACAAACATTCTTATCCCAGTTTTACCAGTAAAGAAATGGAGGTCAAAAGGAGATTTGCTGGCTGATTGCTTTAGGAGGGACCTCTCCTAGCTTCACTGCTGGCCAGAGCAGACTGCACAGTCCTTTGCTCCTCCCTCTGTGCCATAGGCTGGAACTCTGCTTCCTTTTATCTTAGATGCAAGGGTGCTTGTGATGAATTGGTCCCTTTGGGAGGCAGAGCAGGTCTGGCCACCGTTCTTAGTCTCTCTAGGGTTTCATCTGCCCATTTGTAAAGACACAGACAGGACACCAGGCCAAAGTTCACAAGGTCACCAGTACTGACCCTCCTGGCATGGAGAGGGGGAGGTTCAGGACTGCGCATGTCTGCAGAGGCTCTGCTCCCAGCCACCAAGAGGAATCCTGCAAATGCTGAGCCACCTTCCTTACACCTACTGGGTGTTTGTTTTATTTTGATTTTGATTTTCTGGTTGACAGAGAGACTAAATCAGTCAAAACAGTTATGGGCAAAGGGGGAAAAGGAACCTTTAGATTGGCCATGGAGAGATTTATTGGAAAGTGTGTATAAGAAGGCTGGTCATGCTGTGGAGTTAACGAGAATGAACGAATTGGTAAGGTTTGGCTCCATGTTGCCGAGTGATATTCATTTAAATGCTTTTAGGGAGAAAAGGAACAACATCCTCTGTTTAGTTATTTATTTAAAATTTAAGCAAGATCTGTGTGTGTGTGTGTGTGTGTGTGTGTGGTACAGGCAGTTCTATAACATCACACTAAATTCTCTGCTATGAGTTCAGACCACACTGACTGGGATCACAGAATGGGAGGCTATTTAGAAACAGTAGCTGTGGTTCCAGTAAGTCCCCAAAGCCACCGTGAGCTACCGGATGCCCCTAGCACAGGCCTAATGAATCTCATGGCCCCTCTGACTTCCTGGAGCTGTAGTACAGGATAGCCCCCTCCCTGCTGCCTCTACCTGTGACCCTGCTCTAGGGCCATCAGGNGGCTGGGAAGGTAGCTTGCTGCGATCTAGAAGCCAAACAAAGCCAAATCCTGCTCAGGCCTGAATGAAGCACACTGTCGTGGAAGGCAGCACCCTATGGCTGGCAGTCAAAGCACGACTGGAGGAAGTGTGGCGGGCAAAGAAGCATGCCATCCTTCATTTGCTCCCTTTTGTAGAGAGTGCAAAATCAAGAGCCAAAGCTGCCATATTGGTTTCAACCTGCAATGACCCCCATCGGAAAGTCTCTCCCACCGAGCAGACCCAGCGGGTCTCATTTTGGGCATCTGTCATTGCCAATAGTTCAAACTGAGTGACTGAGTGCTGGCTGGTGACAGGCATTGAAGGGATTCTTCAGACAGGCCACTCAGGGTCCCTAAAGATCCCGGGGCCAGAGGAGACTCCTGAAACGTGAGGCTGCGTGGAGATCTATGTTAACAAAGAGAAGGGGCTGCCCCTCTAAGCGTATTGATACTCAGGGGCAAGCATGCTCTGCTCATGTTTCTGATGGGCTTCTGGGGTCTGGTTCAATATGTAGCCCACCGAGTGACCTAGCACCATTCACCTACACGTTTTTCTCACAAGTTCTGCTGAGTCTTCTGCAAGCTTCTTACTCGCTCTGGTTCTCAATTTCCTTGATTATAAAGGGGGCTAATAATTGTCCTGTCTTTACAGGGCAGTTGAGGATTCAATCCAGCTATATTGCATAAGACATTGCTTGGCATGCCATTAGTGCTTAATAAATGTCAGTTCTGATGATATTTATGCCATACTTCTCCTGCTTGTGTTAATTATGCTGGTTGTAACATATTAAAAGCAACTTTAGCTTACAGGATTATATTAGCATCTCCTTAATACATCTATTACCTTACATCTCATAACATTCAGGAGAGGCAGATGGGGACACAGACCCAGCAAGTCAGGTCACTTACTTCACGTGTTCCAGGCAGTGTAGACCAGGGATCCCAATGAGTCATAGCCAGGGGTGGGTGGGATGGGGCGATAGCGGGTTATGAGGTGACTCCCTCCCTTCCTCTGCTGCACACCGCTCTGAAATAATCTCCAATTCTCTCTCTCTCTCTCTCTCTCTCTCTCTTTCTGTATGACAAGAAGGTTTTTCTCTGTGTGGTTGGAGGTATGATGCCTATTAAAGCCCTGCGGGTTAATCTGGCAATGGTAGCCTGGGAGCCACAGCCTGGGGACCAGCAGCCTCAGAGGGCTGTCTTTGCACTTGTGGGGAAAGTAAGAGGAGGAAAGACTAGATAAGAGCCTGTTTCTTTCTCTTGCCTCCAAATGCACTCTGATTTAGAGGTTGTTATTGATTTGGGGGGAGGGGGAGCCAGACTCAGCCTGGCAGCCTTCACAAGGACATTACGTGTTTGAACATGACCCATGGTTCTGAAGAGAAATCAAAGAGGATGCTCCATTCAGAATCTTACCTCTGAGGTCCCTCTATGTGAGGGTGTGTGTGTGATATTGTGTGTTCCTTTGATGTTTTACCCTGAACACGGTGCCCCTTGACCTCTCAATATTCTCATTCATGGAATGGTGGCCAGGCAGATTTCTGACCTCTCTCACAGGACTGTGGTGAAGACTGGAAAAGACGCTGCCTATAAAATACTCAGGAATGAACCAAGAATTTTTGAATGCTGTGTACAATATAGTTATGTTGATGACAAGGATGAAGCCAGCTCAACAAGGAGTAGAGGAAATGATCTTTTATTCCATACATGGCCTTCATGTGGAAACAAACAGAGCATGTTTAAGGAGTAGAATGGATACTCGTGACTGTGGGCAGAGATAGGATGAAAGGTTGCAGGGGTCAGCCAAGGTGTGCTGGGATTTAGGTTTTACCCTAAACTTAGTAGGGAGCCATTAAGTGGTTCTTAAACAAACAAATCTTGCTGTCAGATGATGGTGGGAGCCACTGGGTAAGAGAATATCACAGACGAAATTTAAGATGCTGTGTAAGGCTAGTTGCACAGCTTCAGGTGAGCAGATGAGGGTTTGGAAGGACAGGAGAGGACAGAATAGTTAAAACCTTTTGGTACAGGGTGATGGGTTAAACAAGGGGGTCAAATGGTGATGGCTTGTCTATTTCTAAGATGAGGGCTGTACTTCCTTCCTTCTGGTCCACACAGAGCCTTGTTTAGCAGGATAGTAGCACAGTCACACAATAGGCATGGATGATATTCTTAAGGTTTTATTTAGCTCACTCTATAAAGCTTTGCTTATTTAAAAGCCACTGTGGTACTGACCAGAAATCAGTAGTAATGTTAAGAATAAAACTAAAAACAACATTAGCATCTAATGTTTAGCAAACTTATAGGCTTTGATAGGCCTGATCTTTTGTGCCTGTGTGAATATCTGCTTGTGTGGGCAAGCGTGTGTGCCTGTGTGTGTGTACACGTGAAAGCCAGACATTGAATTCGGATGTCTTCTTCCCTTTCTACCTTATTGGTCTTGAGACATGCTCTCTCACTGAACCTGGCACCTGGAGCTCATGATTCAGCTAGACTGTCCATGCAGAGAGTACCACTTACCTCCTCAGCACGAGGATTGCAGAGGCTCAGTGAAGCACTGGGCTTTTAATGCCGTGAGTGCCGGGGATTAAACTCAGGCCCTTGTACTTGTGCAGCATAAACAACAGCAGCAGGTGACATTCTGGGACATTCGCCTACACTGTATCCGGCATGAAGTTCTCAGGGATTAGAGGGGAAAGGATTCTCTCGGTTAACTGATGCATGCAGGTGAACACGGTAATGCTCTTCTAGGGGCAAAAGGAGTGTACATTGTGATAATAATAAGAAAGCCACATGCTGAACATCAGTAATTAGCTGTGGCTTCCCAAGACTTCCCTGGGTGCGGGCAGCAAGATGCTCAGACCGGGATGACATCCCTTGCCCTTTTGTCTTTGGGAAATGTTCTCACCTCTGGGTCATGACTTCAGCTTTCGCAGCTGCTGTCAGTGAACTCTACTTCCCTCTGATGAGAGGTGGATCCTTTTCAGGATCCCTTCGTGACTGGCAAAGGCCACACCTTAGAAGGGACGAAAGTTGGTCTACCACGTCGGTAGTGTCCGTTGTCACATCTGGGGCTTTAGCAGAGCGTCATCCAGTTATTTGTTAAATCAGGGTAATTGTTAGCCTAAATGAAGTTGCTTAAAGAGTAATGTACTCATTAGGCAGAAAACGGCTGGAAGATGCTTAACTATCATCAGTGCTTAGAATAACTCGAACCTTGGCTAGAGGGTTGACTTTCACCTTTGTGCAACAAGCAATCAACATCTAATGAGTCGAGCACTTTGATCTGTGATTAGAGTACATCAAGACCGTGAATATGCATGACACTCTTAAAGCCCCACCATCAGCTCTGCCTCGGCGTTGCGGGAGCCGCCTGTCCAG